>JAJOOO010000233.1:0-40834 GCA_029582685.1 Solanum piurae | reverse complement strand
CAAGGTGCTAATTATTGTAGCTAAAAGCTTTGATTTGCTTATTCTCCTAGCTTGTTGGTGAGTCGTCATGATTCGAGGATGGATGTTATCTCTTTGTAGTTCCTTTCTTGTATTTCCTTTTTGGACTATGTTATATGGGCTGTGTCCTTTTTCTCATTCGAACATTGTTATAGATGGCTATGTTGAGACTTAGAGTCTAGACTTCCGTTTTGCTTTTATGAAAAATTTAGACTTGAAATGTGTTTCTCTTATTGTTTCTTATGCTCAAGCTCAACCGGCAAATGACATGCCTTTCCAAACACCAATTGATATGGAGACATACCAATAGGCATCTTTAAAGTTTTCCGTTATTCCCATAGAGCATCATCTAACTTTCTTACCCAATCTGTCATGTTGGCATTCATTGTTTTTGCTAGAATCGCCTTTATTTCCCAATTTGATACCTCCACTTGGCCACTGGTCTGTGGGTGATAAGGTATTGCCACCTTGTGTTGTTTAACCCCATATTTAGCCAGAAGAGCCCTGAATACCTTATTGCAAAAATAGGAACCGCCATCACTGATAATAGCTCTAGGTGTCCCAAACCTTGAGAAGATATTCTTCTTCAGAAACCCAGCAACTCTTTTACCATCATTCCCACGCAAAGCAACTGCCTCAACCCATTTGGACACATAGTCCACTACCACAAGTACATACTTTTTCCCATAGGAGCTCACAAATGGGCTCATGAAATCAACTCCCTACACATCAAATAGCTCTACCTCCAGAATGAGTGTCATTGGTAGCTCGTGGCACCGAGAGATGGCTCATTACCACTAGCATACATAACAACTCTTCACTATATCCATTGCATCCTGATGAACTGTAGGCCAGTAGTACCCACTCTAAAGTACCTTGTGTGGTGTTCGAGCACCTCCATGATGGCGACCCACTAGAGAGGAGTGATAGGCCTCTAAAATATGTAGCATCTCAGCCTCAGGAATGCATCGCCTGATGATATTATCAGCACACACCCTGTACAAATAGGTTCATCCCAAAATTACCTACCCACATCATGCAGGAACCTCTTTCTTTACTGAAATGTCTGCCCCTCAGGAATCAAGTCACTAACAAGAAAGTTAGCAAAGTTAGCAAACCAAGGAATAAGATCAAGAGTTGCAGCTAATACCTGCTCATCCGAGAATGAGTCATTGAATTCTAGGTCAATTTCCTCTCTCTTTTCAGCATCCAACCTAGACAGGTGATTACCTGGTTTTCACAACCTTTCTTATCCGACCTCAAAGTCAAACTCCTGAAGCAGCAACACCCATCTGATCAATCTTGGCTTTGCATCTTTGTTTGCCATGAGATATCTCAGAGCTGCATGATCTGTGTGGACAATCACCCTAGTACCCAGCAAGTAGGCCCTAAATTTCTCAAAGGCATATACCACATCCAGTGGATCCTGTATAGTTTTGTTGTGCTCTATTTAGTGACTTGCTAACATAGTAGATCGGATCAAACATTTTGCAAGCTTCTACCCCAACACAACTCCTAAGGCAGTACCACTAGCATCACACATTACCTCAAATGGTTTAGCCCAATCTGGGCCAATGATCACTGGGGCAGAAATCAGCTCCTCCTTCAGGCATTCATAGGCATTTAGGCATGCCTCATCAAAAGCAAATTTCACCTCCTTCTCTAAAATCTTGCACAAGGGATGTGCAATTTTCGAGAAGTCCTTGATGAAACACTTATAAAATCCAGCATATCCTAAAAAACTTCGAATACCTTTCACACAGATAGGTGGAGGCAACTTTTCAATCACCTCAAATTTGTCTTTGTCTACCTCTAATCCCTTTTGCGACACCTTGTGACCAAGGAATATACCTTTCTTGACCATGAAATGGTACTTCTCCCAGTTTAACACTAGATTGGCCTCCTCACATCTCTGTAAAGCCCTACTAAGATTAAACAAATAGTCATCAAAAGTATCACCTACCACTGAAAAGTGGTCCATGAATACCTCTAGAGTGTCCTCCACCATGTCAGAAAAGATAGACGTCATACACCTCTAGAATGTTGTTGGTACATTACATAGTCTGAATGGCATGCGTTAAAATGCAAATGTGCCATAAGGACATGTAAAAGTGGTTTTTTCCTGATATTTATGAGTAATTGATTTCTGGTTGTACCTAGAGTATCCATCTAAGAAACAGTACCACTCTTTACCAGCCAACCTGTCAAGCATCTAGTCCATGAATGACATTGGGAAATGATCCTTCAAGGTCCACTTAGTAAGCTTTTTGTAGTCCATCCACACTCGCCATCCAGTGATTGGTCTCTACGGGATCAACTCATTCTTCACATTTGCAACCACTGTCATACCACCCTTTTTGGGCACACATTGCATTAAGCTGACCCAATGACAGTTAGAAATGGGATACACATCCCCAACATCTAACCACTTGATGATCTCCTGTTTGACCACCTCTTGCATTGGTGGATTAACCTCCTCTGGTGCTCAATGCTTGGGCTGCAGTCCTCCTCAAGTTGGATCTTATGAGTGCATACACCCGAAGGTATCTTAATGATGTCAACAATGGTCCACCCAATTGCCCTTTTATACCTTATCAACACTTTGATCACAGCTTGTACATGTTCATCATTCAAATCTGCAGCCAAGATCATAGGCAAAGTGTTGTTAGTACCCAAAAATACATACCTCAGGTGACTGGGTAATTGTTTAAGTTCCAGCACAGACGGCTCCTCAATGGATGGTTTTCCTGGAGGACTTGGCCTATTTTTTAGATCCAGGTCCATTTTCTTTGAAGCATAAGGGTGTGCTCCCACGCCCTGTAAAGCATTCACGGTCTCCACATAGTCAGTTTGGAAATTCGCTTCAAAGTTCATCAACACAGATGCTAATGTTTCAACAGCCAACCTTTCCTCAATAGTCGCTCCCATCTCTCCTTCATCAAAAGCCTCTATTGCAGACACCACATTCATGTCTTGCGGCTGCTTCATTGACCTGCAAATTTTAAAATTTACCTCTTTCTTGTTGAGTATGAATTTTAGTTCTCCACTCTCAACATCAACCAATGCTCGTCTTATGGCCAGAAATGGTCTTCCCAAAATTATGGGAACCTCAAAATCCAATTCACAATCCAAGATCACGAAGTCTGCCGGAAAGATGAAAGTGTCCACCTTTACAAGCACGTCATATAAGATGCCCACAGGTCGCTTCACCAATCTATCTGCCATCATCAACCTCATTGTTGTGGGTTTTGGAACTCCTAACCCAGTTGCTTGTAGATGGCCAGTGGCATCAGGTTTATATTGGCCCCTAAGATACACAAGGCCTTTGCAAACTCAAATGATCTGATGGTGCACTGTATGGTGAATGGACCCGGATCCTCCTTCTTCTGTACCAGAGATATGGTGGCAATAACACTACAGTGATGAACATTGTCAGAAAAATCAAAACTTACAGCTTTTTTCTTCGTGACCAAGTCTTTCTTGAACTTAGCATATCCTGGCATCTGCTCTAGGGCTTCCACCAATGGGATGTTCACTGATAGCTATCTCAGCATGGTTATGAACTTAGCAAATTTCCCATCTTCGGCTTTCTTTTTAAGCCTTTAAGGGAACGGAGGAGGTAGTCTTGGTATCTTCTATAAAGGCATAGTTCCCTCAACCCTTTTTTCCATTGCTCCTACTGGTTTTGCTATTGGTTGAGCGTCTTCCACGTCATCTATTTGTTCAGCTTCATCCCTTCTCTCTTCCAGTTTTCTCCAGCACCAGTTCATGCTTAGTACCTATAGAAATTGGTTCATTAAGAATCTTACCACTCCTGGTGGTGATAGCCATGCAATGCCCATCCTTCTTGGGATTCTGAATAGTGTCACTTGGTAGTGTCCCATTCTTCCTCTGGTTTAGTGATGTTGAAAGTTGCCCCAACGGTTGCTCTATTTGTTTGATAGAGGTGGAGTGAGAGTCTACCAGTTGACTCATACTAGAGAAATCACCTTTCAACTCCTTCACCCCTGCATCAGTTGACTCAACCTTTTGGAGCACCTTAGCCAACATATCTTCCAGCTTAGACCCACTGGAACTACCACTTGCACGGTCTCTATTACCTGGGGCACATACACACCACTGCGATCATTCCTGTAACCATCTCTGTTCTGCTAGTTTCCCTGCTCTCTATTTGTTGGCATGCCATACTATCCTTCCTTGGAATAGTTCCGACTTGTATTTACAGAATTATAACCTTGGTTTCCTGAGTTATATTTTCAAAAACCTCCTTGGTTGCCCAAGTATTTAGCCTCCTCATATTGATCGATGTCCTGATCTTCATACATGTTTGGGGTCCCTACAACATTCACTTTCTCAGAAACTTCCATGATATTCTTTGTGAGTAGGTCCATCTGAGTTTGCATATGTGCCATGTCCTGATCCTTTTCTTCCTCTCTTCTCCTTTGTTCAGCTGATATCCCAAAAGTGACTCCCAGATCTTCCACTTCAGCATCCCTGGTGTGCCATGCTCTATTGTTCTTGGCTACTTCATCCATTAGCTGCATGATTTCAGCAAAAGTTTTCCTCATGAATGATCCACCACAAACTGCATTAACAACAGGCTTAGTAACATATTTAAGTGATCTATAGAGGGCCTATTTCAAATGTCTCTTAGTAAGACCATGGTTTGGATACTTTTTCAGCTTTTGGTTTAATCTCCACCAAGTATCATGCAATGCCTCCCTTGGTAGTTGCTTGTGTGCACTTATTTCGTCTTTCATCTGCAACTCTTTCGATTTAGGATAGAATCATTTCAGGAAAGCTTTCTTCAGGTCATACGAGGTTTTGATTGAGTCATCTGGCATCTCATTTAGCCATTGGTTGCCTCCCCAGTAACAGAGAATAGAAATAGCCTCAACCCATTAATGTCTGACTACCCCCAGGAATTTCCTGTGATTTGCATATAGCCACCAAGTTCATTAGATGTTGATTCGCATCATCACCAGTTGCACCTCTGAACATACCTTTCAAATTAAGCAATTGAATCATGGTGCTAATGATAGTAAATTTTACACCTGGAGGTAGTACAGGTACTACTATTGCTCCAGTGGCTCCAGATCCGTCCAAATCCAAGTCATCCTCTTCGTACATCATATGAGTTGGATGTTGTACTCGACCCCTTGGAGCTAGTGGTTAGCAGTGGGGTGGAGCTATTTCTTCCACTCTTGGATGTTTATCCACCACCCTAGGCGGGTTGTTCACTGCATTCTGCTGACCACCTTTTGCAGCGGTCTCAGCTTCCAATCCTAATATTAGCCTTTGTGCCTCAAGTTCCCGCACATTGACCATCTTGCGGATAGTCTTTGGAAGTTCCGGATCATAAGGAATCAAAGGATCTGCCATACTTTTGGTATTTGGCATACACAGTCGAACTCACATGTAAGAGACATAGACAAAGAACAAGACGTAAAATTAGGAAATATAACTATGTTTTGAATAAAACCTAGTAAAACACTTCTGAATTGAAATTTCCCGGCAACGGCGCCAAAATTTGACACGTACAAACTTACACTTCGATTAAGAAGTATAAACAGTCGAAGTCAATTTACAGAACTCAACATGAGTTAATGTCGATCCCTTAGAAGATTTCTTTACAAAATTGATTTCACTTTCGCGTTTACCCAAATATTGTTATTATTTCCTAAAGAAAAAAATTACGGAATGTAAATTGGGTTTAACTGTAAAGTTCTAGTAACTAAGATTGTTAAACAAAATCCAGATTAACAATTAACAGAGTATTGATTCTAAAGTTATTTTGATAAATAAATAAAACCAGGGTTGGGTTTCCCATGATATTACATCTATTGTTCATCTGTAACTGAGTTTCAAGTAATTTAGTCTTTGCAATTTATAAGCGAGTTGATTATATCTAACATTTCTCAATCTAGTTACATTATTTTCACTCAATTCCTCTCGGTGTTTGAGTGTTAACAGATTCTACCCTCGCGTACAATGATGTTAATGTTCTCTTTTCTCGAACTCGACCTTTAACGCTATTTTATCATATTAACTTCGCTTTTTCCTAACTATCTATTTTCTCTCGAATAATCGATAGATACAGACTGACTCTAACGCGTGCACTCATTAGAACAAATGAATAATGAAAGCAGAGTTAAAGATTGCAAATATAATTCACCTTCTACTTATTTTACGAATTCACATTTAGATTTCTGTCATTGTATCCACAACCCTAGTTGTGGTGTTTAACCAGTCATGCTTTCCACTAAATGAACAGATATTAGTAATGCAAACATTAAGAAAGTTTACTTACAACAATCTGCAAATTCAATGAACGATTAATATTGAGAAAATCCAAGTCAAGCTTCCAAAATCGATTCAATGATTATCGATCAAAACCAAAATCAAAAGACTAAGTCGCTCATTCCAGATATGACGAGATAAAAACTAAAAATGACCTAATTAATTCAAATAAAGTGTCTAAAAGGAGTCCTACTCGAAGTAGGACTGATCTGTCGTGCAACTTCACGAGTGCCACCACGATCCGTCAAGGGCTTCACGGTCCGTGAAGCCCTTCGTGTTCTTTACTTCAGTTCTCCAAACTTGAGTCTTCAAGGCCTGTACACTGGAAAGTCACCACGGATCATGACAATGACCACGATCGGTATAGGTGCCCGTGGTCTTCACTTGGCTAATTCAGTATTTAGCTCTTTGATACATATTCACTGGATCACCTTCACGAGCACTTCCACGGATCGTTTTAAGGACCACGGCCCGTGAGGTCGTCCGTGGTCTTTACTTGGTATTTCCATAATTGATCTTGTCAAACCATGCTCACTGGAAATGCATTCACGACCAACATCACGCTCATCTTCTGCTCTTTTTTTCATTTTCCACACACATGAGAATCTGTCTATACATTCAACAAACACATCAAAGCTTATAAAAATACACTCAATTCTAGTATTACTGCTTAGTATTAAGCATAATGTGCCAATATTTCACGGCACATCACTAATATGATGAACTATAAATGTTAAGGTTTTGAGGATGAAGCTTATGTCTCTTATGAATAGTGGATAGGATTGTAATAGAAGGACTTACCAACATGACCTATATTATGAAGGTATGCATGATATTATGAAATCCATGTCTAATGCTTAAATTCTAGATGTGTTGATTGAAAGTAATCTTTGAACCTTGAAAGGGAAAGTTAATGAGATTATGCATGTTTCCATGAAATCTATGTAAATGCTATGAGTACACTTTGAGAGTGAAGTGCTAATGAACATGTTGTTATTGTGGGTTGATTGAAATGATATTCTCATGAACTCTTAATGAACATGATGTGAAAGGTTTCCTCACATAATGAAGATTCTAGGTTGAAAGGTTTTCTCACCTGATTGAATCTAATACTTACATGTGAACATGATGTGAAAGGTTTTCTCACCCATGATCCAAGAGCTATCCTAATGAACTAACTTGGATTGGTTGTCAAGGACATCCTTCCATGAAGCATGAGTCAAGTAGGACTTAACGAGTGGATATTGAATATGAGATGGAAGCTTTTACGCTAGTTGAGTCCGACTTCCAAATGGGATCCTTTTACGCCAGTTGAGTCTGGGTTCCCAAGTACATATATCTCATGAGATGGAGACTTTTTATGTCAGTTGAGTCTGGGTTTCTAGTAGCAATCTTCGTATCCTATAAACTATGTGCCCCCGTAGGTTACTTAGCTAATGGATCCACCTAAGCTAAATCATGGTTCTACCTTAGGCAAGTAGGACAACCCTTTTCGGTGTGGGTAACACCGGGAGATCATGTTTTAGCTCACATGGTCTCTATGTCGGTTAAGGCTAATTCCCATAATGTCAAGTCTAATAATGATCTAAGGTTACTTCAAGGAAGTATTTTAAGTATGTTTTGATATGATATTTACTTGTTTGATGTATGCTTAGCTTGGGTCGTCGCTATAGTTGTTTTCCTTGATATGTGTAGATAAAGGTGAATGTTCCCTTGTCTATGATAACTAAGCTAAAGGATGAGATCAAAAGATGATAAATATGAATGAGGTCCTAACTTGGTTTGCTTAGTATGGGTGAGATTTATGGGGTCTTATCCATGCATTGCACACGCATTCCTTGAGGTTACTTATGAGGTGTTTCTCTTATATTATGTTGATGTAGAGGCATTGATTATGCCTATGACCATATTGTTATCCCTTATATGTATAGTCTATGTCTTATGATGACGTCTCTTATACTTATGCCTTATGTTATTGTCTCTTATGATTATGGTATATGTCTTATGTTGACTAATGCATACATTATGCTTATGTTGATGATTTATGCTAGCCATCATATATAGTACATTATTGTACTAACACATACTCTTGCCTATATTCTTATTAAATGTAGGGTCCGGCGATATTGACTTCCATTCTCGTGGTTATGATCATAGTAGAAGCAAGCAAGTGAAGACTCGGTGAGTCCTCAGAGCATCGAGGACTTGATCACCTTTCCTTTTATGTCTTTCTTTATGTTTAGACTTTTGTATGGGTTTTGTCCCTAAATCTTTTCAAGTATTAGATGGTTTAAGACAAGTGTAAGACTTCCGCTTCGTTTTATGAGACTTTGATTGTATTGGGAAAAAAATTTAAATTTCCGCACCATTTTCTATTATCTTATGTTATGATATGCTAAGAGGATTGTATGAGGCTTTTCGGAGTCTTGTACGTCGTGTCACATCTAGGGGGTACCCCTGGGTCGTGACATCAACGGGTAAATCCGGAGAAGGGGAATTGAACTCTATGATCCTAGCCCAATGAGAAAAGGGTTTAACTCATACTTGCCTTAACCTAATCTACTAGGATCCCGGAGTCCGATCAGAGACGTTGGACGAACCAGTTTCTTCTAATTCCAACGATAGATGGATAGTCAGGTCGGTAACATATGGATGGTACAAAGCTGGAACTGCTAACTAGGATGGATGAGCTAGGCTTTCAACATGTGAAGAAATAAAAGCCTGGATTTTCAATGTATCCGCTATGCATTGATACAACATACAAAAAGACTGAAGAGATACATAGCTTTGATGGATACATGTCTTTGTGGTAATTGCTATGTATTATACACATTTAGTATCAATTCAAATTGATGTATCATGCCTAAAGAATTAGTGTATGATATATTACTATCTATGTATCTCATTTTGTTTGAGCAATACTGTAGTTTAGAAAGATACATTATACATGTAAGTATTCCAAATATCATTTCTTCTATATGTGATACATAATACTGTGGTCATCAGTTGATATGTATATGATACATGTAATAAAGCTTGAAAACTATTAAATTTGAAATATATTATATATTATTCACATATCAAGCAATTTTATACACAGTGTTTTAGCTATAGAACATTAGGGTTTATGTATCAAAAATATTTATTGGGTACCCTTCTAGTTGAATAATTTTGGGTGTATGTACCTGGTAGTAAAAGATTGTCACTGATATGTATTATATATCTATTGTTGGATCTAATACATAGTGCTCCAATTATAGAACATTATGATTTATAGAGTCGTCAAAATGGGCTTAGTCCATAGGGTCAGCCCAACCCAACCTATTATTGGGGTAGTTTGGGATAGAATTTTTCAAGCTCATTCAAAACTAGGGCTTATGAGCCCGACCGATATAAGCCCTTGGCCCCAGAGGCTTGATTAGGGCTGGGGTCGACCCATGGGCCAGAACTATTTATTTAAGGGTAACTTACAACAATCTCACTAGTATATAAGCTAATTACTTAAATGCACGCTATGTTGTAATATTATGAATCTTACTAGATTTTGGTACATCCAGATGCATGTATTTCAGGATATATAAACTCAAAATTAGGTTAATTTGTTCTAGATACAATCTATCCAAGTAGATTCATATGTATGTAGAATACATAGACAAATTTTGCTCCCTCACCTCCCTCTCAACTTACTCGTCACTCTTTTATCTCGATCTCATATCTAGGATACATCACACCAGATACATTTATCTCGCATATCTAGTAACCTAGATCCATGCTAATCACACTAGAATTTTACTAGTCTAATTGAAACAACACCATTGTTTGTCATATTTTATTTGAAAATCTTCTCATTTCTTGATGTTATATAATTTTATGTTTGAAAAGAAAAAATATGAAAAAAGAAGGGCTTGCCCGCCCCAGCCCTCGATCCTTCTCAGGTTGGGTTTGGGTTTGAGTATTTTCAGGCCCTTCCAAATGAAGGGCTGCCCCACCCTAGCCCATCAAATTCCTTGGCCCACGAGGCTTGGGCCTGGTGAGGCTGGGTTAGCCCTTTTTGACAAGTCTAGCTATTTATGTATCCTGTCACGACCCGGAGCTACCCCATAGGAGTGACACTGCGTACTTGACCCCGAAGGGGTCTCATACAAGCCCATAACGTATCATCATTACATAAGACATAGAATAATGTGGAAATATTATAACTTTTACAATAAAAGTTCAACTTCCTTTATATATGAAAAATAGGAATCTAGACTTGTCTCAT
Source organism: Solanum piurae (assembly GCA_029582685.1). Taxonomy (NCBI): domain Eukaryota; kingdom Viridiplantae; phylum Streptophyta; class Magnoliopsida; order Solanales; family Solanaceae; genus Solanum; species Solanum piurae. The sequence goes on along the minus strand of JAJOOO010000233.1, from coordinate 30,255 downwards.
TACACCATCTAAACATAGGAATATGAAAGTTGGGAATTAGCCCTTACATCAATAGAAAGTTTTATCAAAGAAAGTACAACATAGTATTTAACAAAGAAAGTAAGCTAGAATTAAAATCAATAGCATCTTGTCCTCGGACTTGACGACTCACCAAAACTTGGAGGTATCCACCCAAGTTTCTTGAAGAATGGACTAAATGCACCTCAACGGCCCGAACCTACACTCATAGGAGATGTAGAAGAGAAGGGGTTAGTACAAAAGCACTAAGTATGGAAACATGCATAAAAAACATTAAATATGCTAAAAAAAAGGACATTTTTTTGTGTAAATCATGCATTTATCAAGTTAGAAGACCATTTATGCACATGAAGACATAATACAAGTCATAACAACATTATCACATAATTCTTCATAACATAGTAGAACCATCACCTTAGCAACCCTAAAAGCATACTTGTGCAATGTATAGTTGGCATCCCATAATACCAAATTGTACTAAGTATCCATTTAGAATCACCTTAGTGACACATATCAACTTTAGACCTCATCATAATCCATAATCATACATAAGGAAAACATATACATAAGGAGAGTCATACCATAACAACAATCCAATCAACATGTATCATACCTTCATGTATTACCATAGCATAATGAACCAACCCACAATCCCTTTCAAAGCTTACTTGTGCAATATAAAAGTGAAGTCCCATACCCCCACTCCTACTAAGTAAACTTGTCAAGAAATCACAAGTATAGTTCAAGTCATATTCATTATCTTATTACATAGGGAAAAGTGCATTAACCAACATAGACCATGTGAGCTACATGGAATCCGGTGTCATATAACCCCACACCGAAAAAAGGCATCTTACTTGCCTAAGGTAGAACTAGACATATATAGCTCTAATGCGGATCTACTAGCTAATACCTATGCGGGCACATAGTTATGGGATAGAAAGATTGCTTCTAGAAACCCGACCTATTTTACTATCGGGAGAGTTTCCATCTCATGAGAGCATATCTAGAAGACCCGGCCTAAAACTAGCAGGAGATTCTCTACCTCATTTTCCATATCCGCTCGGTGCTAAGCATTATTCTCCAACTTATACATAGTTAAGGTGAATTATAATTTCATATGAGAAGGAGTACATTACCCTTCATTCAACCCAACTCATAACATATCTCATTGATTCAACATGGTGAGAACTACCTTTCACCTTAGATCCTCATATAATCATTCAAGACAATTCATACATAATCATGTGTAGTAGTAAAGGAAACTAGTCTTTCAACAATACCATAATTCACACATTAGTCATTGGATCTTCACCATTCAAGTGAACATAACTTCATACATAAATACATGAAAAGTAAGCACCTCCACCTTTCAAGTGGATCAATCCATTCATATATAAGAATCTTAAACATAGAATACCTTCTTACATTGCTTTCAAGGCTATACTTCAAGATTCAACACTTACAATTTACTCTTCAAGAGTCATAGATCATATCTTGCAATCACACTTAGAATTACTACTTTAAGCATGAATCAAACAAGACTAATTGACTAAATTAACATAGATATTATTCTAAGTATTCACATTGCATGAAAAAACCCATCTCAATTTCATAAAGTTGGGGTCATGGGGAAGCACATGGGTTCATGGGGAATTTCACAATAAAAACCCTCAATAAACATCAAATTCCTCATAATATAGGATAATTAACATAAAGAAATTGTTTTCAAGAAGAACCCATGTCTAGAATCAAAACCCTAGTTTTTGAACAAATTCCCAATTTCGAAAATTAGTGTTGAAGGACTTCATGGAGAAAGAAATTCCATGAATGAAGGTTCACATACCTTAATTGAAGCTTTGCCACGAAATTGGAGTGAAAACCTTGGAGCTTGAATCCTAATCTTGAAGCTTTTGGTGTTCTTCAATGGAGGAACTTGTAGAGAGAGAAATATTGGAGAAGAGATGAACTTTTTATTTTGAAGTGGGTGTTTGTGAAAGAGATTAATTTTGGGGATATTTTAATATAAAATCCCTTATATAGTTATTTAGAAATAATATAAAATATACCCACTTTCTAATTTAACTTAAACATAATATCTATGAAAATGGCCTTGCACATATGGACTTAGCCAAAAAAAACTAAGGAAATGTTTAAGGAAGCATTTAAGGTCCTTGAAGTGGTCCACTACCCTTGGACCCTCCCTTGGACTTTGCCTTAGGCTTTTTAAAGCTAAGGCATATCCATGGGAGTATTCCAAAGGCCTATGTATACCATATATATATTTATTTTTAAAATAATATAGACTATACCCATTTAATTTGGAGTAAAAAGGAAATTACGAAATTACCCTTTTTTTATGCCTCTCTTGGATTGCCCAAATAAAAACTAAGGCAATTACCAAGGGAGCTTTTAAGGCCCTTGAATTGATGTACCTTCCTTAAACCCTCCCTTGGACTTGCCTTTAGCTTTTTAAAGCTAAGGCATAAGTCTACAAGGGAGTACACGACAGTGGGCCCCCACATGCACACGTGCACTACCTAGTGTACTAGGGCATCCCCCACGCGTGGTGGTCCCCATTTGGTGGGGCCCTCTGTTGTCCTTATACCCTCACGTGTAAAGCCCCTAAAAAAAATACCCTCACGTGTAAAGCCCCTAAAAAAAGACTAAGTAATTGTTTAAGGGACCTTTTAAGGGACATGGATTGCTTCAAGTCCCTTTAACCCATGCGTGAACTGCTAACTTGGCCAAAATGGCTAAGGCAAAGTTCATGAGGCCCTTCAAGGACAGTTAACTGTTTCACCTCCCTTGAACTCTCTCAAGAAAATATACTTGGTCAAAATTTGGACTATTTTACAAATCCTCATTTATGCATAAACTTTTAAGATTCATACGTTAGGCTCTAGTTTGACCTAGCATTTTCCGAAGTGTTACAATATCTTTCCTTAGGAACATTCGTCCCCGTATGACACTCTAAACACTTATAGGGGAAATAAAGACTCAAGACTAGCAGCCCAACAAGCAAGAATCACAAGAATAATGCAAAATGTCAAGGAGGAAACATCAACTCCATTCTCAAAACATAACAATGCAACACAAGGAAGTAAGAACTACATCCACACCCCAATATGCACCAGATTCATCATTTCATATCGTCTTAAGTGGAACTACTTTCTCCAACTCAAATGAGCTCAACATAATCATTAAAGAGCCAATATGCCATTTGTATCAAAACATAACTAAGCATGTTCAATACAACATCTCATGAAGTTAAATACACCACCATCATACTAAAGTGCAAACCAACCATGAGGAACATATAAATCATAAAAACTTTTGATACATTAAACATGAATTCGCACAAGAACATGCACAGATAAAGGAAATCATGAAAAGCTCAACAATACACATGACTCCCAATTCACTAGAAACTAAGAGGAACTACTAATCTCAACTTTGGCTAGGAGTAGAAGGAAAAAGATGAGGATAACAGGATTTCATATTGGCCTCGGCCTCCCATGTAGCACTCTCAACTAAGTGATTCCTCCATAGAACCTTAACGAAAGCTACCTCTTTATTCCTCAACCTCTTCACTTGCCGGTCCAAAATCTCAATCGGGACCTCTTCATAAGAAAGGCTCTCATCAACCCCTAGACCTTCTAATGAAAGAATGGATACCAGATCACCAATGCACTTCTTGATCATGGATACATGGAACACCAGGTGAACCGAAGCCAATTCACTAGGCAAGTTCAATTCATAAGCAACATTTCCAACACGTTTCAAGATCTCATAAGGGGCAATATACAGGGAACTAAGCTTCCCCTTTCTACTAAACCTCATTACCCCTTTCATAGGTGAGATCTTCAAGTAGACCCAATCACATACCTCAAACTCTAGCGCATAGGACTTTTGCCGACTTTGAGCCGTCTTCAACCTATCTCTAATAAGTCAAACTTTTTCGATGGCTTTACAAACTATCTCGGGACCAATAAGGGAAAATTCACCTACTTCAAACAAACCCACCAGTGACCTACACCTTCTCCCATATATTGCTTCAAACGGAGCCATAGCAATACTTGAGTGGTAACTATTGTTGTAGGCGAACTCTATCAACGGTAGATGGTCATCACAATTACCCTTGAAATCAATAACATATGCCCTCAACATGTCCTCTAGAGTTTGAATGGTGCATTCCTCTTGACCATCCATTTGAGGATGAAAAGCGGTACTAAGCTTCACATTTGTACCAAGCCCATTTTGGAAAGCCTTCCAAAAGTGAGAAGTAAATTAAGTACCCCTATCTGAAATGATGGACAAAGGAACCCCATGCATCCTCACTATTTCCTTGATGTACAACTTTGCATAATCTTCCGCCGAAAAGAAAACCTTAACGGGAATGAAATGGGCTGATTTGGTCATCCTATCCATAATGACCCAAATAGAATCATGTTGCCTTCGTGTACAAGGCAAACCCACAACAAAGTCCATATTGACATCCTCCCACTTCCAAGTGGGAATATCTATATGTTGGGACAAACCTCCTGGCTTTTGATGTTCGGCTTTGACTTGTTGATAATTTGGACATTTGGCCACAAAACCCATTATATCCTTCTTCAGGCCATTCCACCAATAGACCTCCCGTAAGTCACGGTACATCTTGATGGCTCCCGGATGAATATAATATCGCAAACCATGAGCCTCTTCTAAAATTTGTCCTCTTAAATCATCCACATCCGGAACACACAACCTACCTTGGTACCTAAGCACCCCATCTCCCCCTTGGGAGAATGCCTCAACGGACTTGTTGAGAACTAATTCTTTCAATTCCATCAAAATAGGATCTAGGTGTTGCTTAGACTTCATATCAACTACTAAGGAGGATTCGGAACTATGATGAACCGTAAAACCACCCTTTGGAGAATCAACTAGTTGGACACCTAACCGGGCCAACCTATGCATATCACAGACTAACTCCTTTTTCTCATCTTCAACATAGGCCACACAACCCATGGACATTCGACCTAAAGCATCCGCAACCACATTGGCCTTGCCGAGGTGGTAAAAGACACTCATATCATAGTCTTTTAAAAGCTCTAACCATCTTCTTTGTCGGAGATTCAAGTCTTTTTGGCTAAATACATATTGAAGACTCTTGTGATCGGTAAACACATCTACATGCACCCCATAAAGGTAATGTCTCCAAATTTTCAAAGCAAATACTACGGCTGCTAATTCAACATCATGGGTCGGATAGTTCTTTTCATGAACCTTGAGTTGCCTTGAAGCATAGGCAATCACCTTACCATGTTGCATGAGGACACAACCCAAACCTACTCGAGAAGCGTCACAATATACTACAAACCCATCGGTACCATCCGGTAAGGTCAACACCGGAGCGGAGGTGAGTTTATCCTTCAATTCTTGAACATACCAAAATGTTGTCAATAAAGACAATCACAAAAGTATCAAGGAATTGCTTAAACACTCTATTCATTAGATCCATGAACGCCGCCGGGGCATTTATTAGGCCAAAAGACATCACAAGGAACTCATAGTGACCATATCTAGTTCGGAAAGCCATTTTAGGAATGTCAACCTCTCTCACCCTAAGTTGATGGTAACCCGAACGAAGGTCTATTTTGGAGAAGTGGTTAGCCCTTTGTAATTGATCAAACAAATCATCAATTTTTGGAAGTGGATACTTATTCTTTATAGTGACCTTGTTCAATTGGCGATAGTCGATACACATTTTAAGGGACCCCATCTTTATTTTTCACAAACAAAACTGGAGCACCCCATAACAAATTTGTTCATTTTAGCCCTAGAGTTCGCCACCAATGTAAGAGCATACTTGTACAATTGAGTGAACTTGAGGCTATATTCCTTCACACTCATACCTCATTGATGGAGATTGATGAATTCTTGCATTTTCCTCTCCCTCAATTCTAAGGGGAAGAACCTATCGAGGAAGGTCGTCTTGAATGATGCCCAATCTACCGGACCCGCTCTAATAGGTCTCTCATCCTTCCATTGCTCATACCATACTTGAGCTGCATCTTTGAGTTGATAGATGACTAGTTCTGCCTTTTCTTGAGGAGATACACCCATAGCATCTAGCACCTTAAACACTTCATCAATGAACCCTTGTGGGTCCTCCTCCACTTTGGAGCCAAAGAAAGTAAGGGGATTCATCCTCGTGAAATCCCTTATCCTTGAAGTGGTAGCGCTAGTATTGGGATTCACTTGGACCCTAGCATCCCTAGTAACTTGAGCCACTAAAACACGAGTCAAGTTTTGAATTTGTCGTCCTTATCTCCACATTAGACATAGCTCCCTCTTCAATAGGAACTTGAGGCTCTTATCGACCTCGAGGAGCATGTTCATTTGGAGGAGCTTGGTTGCCTAGGGGAGGAACTCCTGCATTTGCAATCTCCTCTTCCACTCTTCTTGTGGTTGCTCTTCTAGTAGTCATATCCTATATGCACAAGAAAAGGATTAGAAGAAAGGACTTATAGAGTTAAGACTCTTAGGCACGACTCAAGAATAAAAGAAGTGAAAGTTCCTAAACATCTTATAGTCTCTCATTCATAAGTGTGGAACGCTTCACACTCATGAACAAGACTCCACTAGACGTGGTTCATGAGACATCAACCTATAAATTATCCCAAAATCTTATGCTCTGATACCAAGTTTATCATGACCCAGAGCTACCCCCTAGGAGTGACACGGTGTACTTGACCCCGAAGGGGTCTCATACAAACCCTTAACATATCATCATTACATAAGACATAAAATAATATGGAAAAATTAAAACTTTTACAATAGAAGTTTAACTTCCTTCATATATGAAAAATATGAATCTAGACTTGTCTCATTACACCATCTAAACATAGGAATATGAAAGTTGGGACTTAGCCCTTACGTCAATAGAAAGTCTTATCAAATAGAGTACAATATAGTCTTTAACAAATAAAGAAAGCTAGAACTAGAATCAATAACATCTCATCCTCGGACTTGAGGACTCACCAAAACTTGGATGTAGCAACCTAAGTTTCTTGAAGAATGGACTAAATGCACCTCAACGGCCTGAACCTACACTCATAGGAGATGTAGAAGAGAAGGGGTTAGTACAAAAGCACTAAGTATGGAAACATGCATAAAAATCCTTAAATATGCTAAAAAGGACATTTTTTTGTGTAAATCATGCATTTATCAAGTTAGAAGACCATTTATGCACATAAATACATAATACAAGTCATAACAACATTATCACATAATTTTTCATAACATAGTAGAACCATCACCTTAGCAACCCTAAAAGCATACTTGTGCAATGTATAGTTGACATCCCATAATACCAACTATACTAAGTATCCATTTAGAATCACCTTAGTGACACATATCAACTTTAGACCTCATCATAATCCATAATCATACATAAGGAAAAATATACATAAGGAGAGTCATACCATAACAACAATCCAATCAACATATATCATACCTTCATGTCTTAACATAGCATAATGAACCAACCCACAATCCCTTTCAAAGCTTACTTGTGCAATATAAAAGTGAAGTCTCATACCCCGACTCCTACTAAGTAAACTTATCAAGAAATCACAAGTATAGTTCAAGTCATATACATTATCTTATTACACAGAGAGAAGTGCATTAACCGACATAGACCATGTGAGTTACATGGAATCCGGTGTCATATAACCCCACACCGAAAAAAGGCGTCCTACTTGCCTAAGGTAGAACTAGACATATATAGCTATAATGTGGATCCACTAGCTAATACCTATGCGGGCACATAGTTATGGGATAGGGAGATTGCTTCTAGAAACCCGACCTATTTTACTAGCGGGAGAGTTTCCATCTCATGAGAGCATATGTAGAAGACCCGGCCTAAAACTAGCGGGAGAGTCTCTACCTCATTTGCCATATCCACTCGGTGCTAAGCATTAATCTCCAACTTATACATAGTTAAGGTGAATTACAATTTCATATGAGAAGGAGTACATTACCCTTCATTCAACCCAACTCATAACATAGCTCATTGATTGAACATGGTGAGAACTACCTTTCACCTTAGAATCATCATATAATCATCCAAGACAATTCATACATAATCATGTGTAGTAGTAAAGGAAACTAGTCTTTCAACAATACCATAATTCACACATTAGTCATTGGATATTCACCATTCAAGTGGAACATAACTTCATACATAAATACATGAAAAGTAAGAACCTCCACCTTTCAAGTGGATCAATCCATTCATATATAAGAATCTTAAACATAGAATACCTTCTTACATTGCTTTCAAGGCTATACTTCAAGATTCAACACTTACAATTTACTCTTCTAGGGTCATAGATCATATCTTGCAATCACACTTAGAATTACTACTTTAAGCATGAATCAAACAAGACTAATTGACTAAATTAACATAGATATTATTCTAAGTATTCACATTGCATGAAAAAACCCATCTCAATTTCATAAAGTTGGGGTCATGGGGAAGCACATGGGTTCATGGGGAATTTCACAATAAAAACCCTCAATAAACATCAAATTCCTCATAATATAGGATAATTAACATAAAGAAATCGTTTTCAAGAAGAACCCATGGCTAGAATCAAAATCCTAGTTTTTGAACAAATTCCCAATTTCAAAAATTAGTGTTGAAGGACTTCATGGAGAAAGAAATTCCATGAATCTGTTCCCATACCTTAATTGAAGCTTTGCCACGAAATTGGAGTGAAAACCTTGGAGCTTGAATCCTAATCTTGAAGCTTTTGGTGTTCTTCAATGGAGGAACTTGTAGAGAGAGAAATATTGGAGAAGAGATGAACTTTTTATTTTGAAGTGGGCGTTTGTGAAAGTGATTAATTTTGGGGATATTTTAATATAAAATCCCTTATATAGTTATTTAGAAAGAATATAAAATATATCCACTTTCTAATTTAACTTAAAAAAAATATTTATGAAAACGGCCTTGCACATATGGACTTAGCCAAAAAAAACTAAGGAAATGTTTAAGGAAGCATTTAAGGTCCTTGAAGTGGTCCACTACCCTTGGACCCTCCCTTGGACTTTGCCTTTGGCTTTTTAAAGCTAAGGCATATACATGGAGTATTCAAAAGGCCTATTTATATCATATATATATTTATTTAAAAATAATATAGACTATACCCATTTAATTTGGAGTAAAAAGGAAATTACGAAATTACCCCTTTTTTATGCCTCTCTTGGATTGCCCAAATAAAAACTAAGTCAATTACCAAGGGAGCTTTTAAGGCCCTTGAATTGATGTACCTTCCTTAAACCCTCCCTTGGACTTGCCTTTAGCTTGTTAAAGCTAAGGCATAGGTCTACAAGGGAGTACACGATAGTGGCCCCCCACATGCACACGTGCACTTAGGGGTGTGCATCGGTCGGTTCGGTTTTATATATTATCGGTTCGGTTTATCGGTTTTCGGTTTTTAAATATGTTAACCCAATAACAAACCAATAAGGTATTCTTTATCGGTTTTCGGTTTATCGGTTTTTGGTCGTTATCGGTTCGGTTTTCGGTTTACCCAATAAGAAAATATCCGTAAAATATTATATGATTTCCCACTTCTCTAAATGCTTTGATATAGTGAAACAAGAAAGATCATGACAAATGGCATCAATAAGAGAAAATATAGTACGAAGGCTATAATTACATGTCACCGCCAAAACATAGTATGAAATTTTTTATGTTAATCAATTTACGGACCTTTACAAACTTGCAAATGCTACAACCTACAATTACAAACTAAAACTAAAATCCAATAGTCCAACAAGACTAAAACTAAAACTAAAACTAAAACTAAAATCAAATAGCTACAATTGTGAACCCTTCCTTTAGTCTTTAGATTTTGAGTAAACAGTAAAGACTAGTAAAACGGCCTAGTGTGAAGTGGGTAGAATATTAGTAATTTGATATAGTTATAGTGTCTAGTTGTATATTAAATTATTAATATTTAATAATTAGGAAGAGTAAAATAGTCAATTATTACCGTCTTATTGGGTTATCGGTTTACCCAATAACCCAATAGTAAAAACCGATACCGAACCAATAACCCAATAATTTTTTTTTATAAACCCATTAAAAACCCAATAACCCAATAACAACAACCCAATAACATTTTTTCGGTTCGGTTTATCGGTCGGTTCGGTTTTTGCACACCCCTACGTGCACTGCCTAGTGTACTAGGGCATCCCCCACGCGTGGTGGTCCCCATTTGGTGGGGACCTCTTTTGTCCTTGTACACTCACGTGTAAAGCCCCTAAAAAAAGACTAAGTATTTGTTTAAGGGACCTTTTAAGGGCCGTGGACTGCTTCAAGTCCCTTGAACCCATGCATGAACTGCCAACTTGCCCAAAATGGCTAAGGCAAAGTTCACGAGGCCCTTCAAGGATAGTGAACTGTTTCACCTCCCTTGAACCCTCTCTTGAAAATATACTTAGTCAAAATTTGGACTATTTTACAAATCCACATTTAGGCATAAACTTTTAAGATTCATACGTTAGGCTCTAGTTTGACCTAGCATTTTTCGGAGTGTTACATATCCAGACTGAAAATACATTATATAACTTGATATATATATATGATACATTAAGTAGTATTTATGTATCAAATACATTAAGTAGTGTTTATGTATCAAATACATTTATATTGAACATAATAAACACTAATAGAAGATTCAACAACATTAGAGTTATGTATCAATACTTTAAATATGAACATGATACATTGTATAAAACAAAAGCTAATATAGCAGTAATGTATCATATGAGTAATAACACTAACAAAGACTAATTTAAGAATAAAAAAATAAACGAGATACATTGAAAATCTGTATCTTTGGTAGTGATGGTCGTGTAATGATAGATCCAACTTTTTTCCTTCTTTTTTGAGCGTTTTTTCAACGGTAGATTTAGAACTCGAGCATGCATCCTTCTTCGACTTCTCCAATGTCAGATTCTTCATGAATAATGGATTGTTTCTTTGTTTAGATCTATTTTGAATAAAATATACGACGTACATTATCATCAGTGGTTGAAACTGTTTGGGTAATCTCAATACTAAAAGATGTAGCTTCATCCATATATATTGGAAATTTATAGATGAAAATCTATTATTTCTTTAAAAAATTGATACCGATGAACTTGAAAGAAAAAAATGGATGAAGAAGAAGATGATTAATTAAGAACTACCTCTTCAATAACCTGCAATTGATGAATTGGAAAGAGAACATATTTGAAATTCAAAAGTTGAGTGACAGAGGTAACTGATAATACAATAGAGTAATTTTAGGAGTGAAAAAAAGGATGAAAGATCGTGTATTTGGGGCTGTTCTAAGTGATGTATCCGAAAAGGAGATAATGTGAGTGAAAAGATGGATTTTTGTTATTTTTTGAAATCATAAAAAATAATAGAAAATATGGTTTTTTAAAAAGAAAGAAAGAAAAGAATCCAAAAGATAATTCCAATCCCAAAACTATCAAAGCCCTAAAGAAGAAAAGAAAAGAATCCAAAAGTTCATTCCAATCCCAAAACTATCAAAGCCCTAAAGAAGAAGACCACCCCCTCCCCTCTCTCTCTCTCACACACAGAATACTTTAATCTGCATTCATTTCCCAACTGTCTCAACCATGAAGATAAATGGAATTTTAGCAAGTGAAGGGTTTGTGCTGACTGAAATCCGCTGCTTTGTGCACTTTTGATGACGTAGGTTGATCTCCGGCTCTTCAATTCACTTCTTCTTCTATCAACAATCCAATTTTTTGTACCTAAATAGAAACGTTCTCCTTATTTGATCCTTTTATCTATTGATGTTGGCCAAATTATGAACACATTTCTTTGAGATGATCCTATGGCGTTTATTGATTAAGAAATAGATTCAGCTACAACTGAATTAAAAATTATGTGTGTAATTGACACTTGTCCAATTTTTCTCTTCTTTTTTCTTTAGGGATATCTACAATGCACCGTGTAGCTAGTGCAGGCAACACATCCACTTCTGTGCGGGCTCGCAAGGAGAAGAGGTTGACTTATGTCTTAAATGACGCCCATGACACTAAGGTCACTCTTGTCTTACTATATCACCTTCTCTTGTGTAATTATCTGTTTTCCCTTTCTTGGTTGTTGGATGCTCTCACTCTTCAAAAATACTGTCATCACAACATTTCTTGGAGGTTCAAGCAGCATGCCTCTGCAGTAGTAGCTGAACTCACCAGAGTGGAAGTTAGTAGAATAATCCATAAACTGCTAAATGGGGCCTTTTAGGTTTCCCTTAATTTGTTTGCCTTTTGTTTTTTCTTTCTGGAGCATCACCCATGTGATCATCAATTGTCTTTCTCATTTAAGTTATCCAGATGATATCTTTTAAGTCTTTTTTGGAATTTGTGGATATTTATTGTTTCGATGTGATGAGCCCAGTATTATCAAAGACGAAAAGTGCAAAAAAGCTCTAAGGTCTGTTGGGGCTTTAAGCGCAAATAAAGCGGAGACTTTAATTGAAAAAAATGCAAAGGGACAAAAAAAACAAATATATATGTTTAGTCCAAGACAATTATAAACATTGTATGACAAATACATGACCAAAAAAGTTGAAAAAACATTAGAATAAAGTGAAATATCAATTGCCCCAAAGCCTAGCTCGAGTGGCAAGAGGTGGAGGATTTGTGGCTTAGGTCGTAGATTCAAGCCCCACACCATGCAAAGCAAAACCCGGTATTTAAGCTGAGAAGGGTAGAGGGGCGGGCCCATTATCTATCGAGTTTAGAAGGCTGTGATTGGACAGATTTCTCGGTTATCAAAAGAAATAAAAAATGAAGTGAAATATCAATTTTTAGTGTCATTTCTTCCGAAGAGGCTCATTGGCAAGGAAAAGTTTGCTTTAGAACCTTAATGACGACACTAAAACACACATAAAGCGAGGTGAAGCGCTCAACACATTTTGAGCCTCGCTTCAGGGCTTAAGTGTGCTTAAAGCACGCATTTGAAAATACTAAAATACTAAATGAGCCGCGATACCACAAGGCAAAGTATCTTATTTGAGGTTTTACATTCTTAACAACTGGCATGTAGACATGCGCTTAGTGTGGAATAGTGGTGTGGGTTGCTCCTCTACAACAACAACAACAACAACATACCCAGTGAAATCTCACTAGTCATATCCTTGTAGTTATAGCCATATGTTGTTTGTTGTGTTTCAATTATCACATTGTTTTGTTGCGGTTACTGCTTCTTTCTTGTAGACTTTACACTGCTTTCTTATTAACTGCTATGCTCTCTTCATTGTTTTCTCCTTATTGCACTTGGGTTTGGGGTTGCTCCTCTACTCTTCTATTTAAATACTAGACTTGGTGCACTAGCTAGGATTTGAACTCATAACATGCGCCTACCAGCTACCACACATTCTGCGTTGTGCTACCTTTGTCGTTGAATCAATGCCTTTGGAGAAACTTTCTTGTGCTACTTATAGCGTCTAACACTGTTCACGTGAAAAAAATCAAATGGGCATCATGCCTCTAGGAACCTATAGGTCTGGAGTTTCATTGCCAGAACACAAAACAACATACACACACTGTTTCTTTCTCTCTCTATCACTTTGTGTGTTTTATCTATGTTCAGTTGGACTGAAGGACAATCTCTTGAGGAAGAAAAAGAAGAGCAAATGAAGCTGCATAGTAGAATCAATGTAAAATAATGGCTTAACTTTTTGAAACATGTTCAAGTTTACCTTAGGTTATATGCATCCTTTGGGTTCAAGTCTTTATGTCTTAGTTACTGGTCTGCTATTTAGGTCTTCTAAAGAGGTTTTCCCCCCTCAACTTTATATATGGCTTATTGTAGAAGGTATTAGGATGAATCTTTAGTTGATACGTATTTGGCATTGTGGTAGAGTTGGATGATATTAACAAGTTGAGAGTGAGTCTGTCATTAGAGGACAAGTCTCATGACCAGTTTTCTGATAGAGTTGTGATCGGCACTCGGTGCCTTTATGTGACTGAGTGATCCTTCTTGATTTGGCTGCTTGGTTCCATCTCACATGAAGAAGTGGACTTAGTCAAGCTGCCCAATTTTTATCTCCCCTCTCATGCTTCCTTCTAAAGTATGTCTTCAAAAATGGGGTTGTATTTGTGCACTCCTCCTAAAATGATGCCTTGCCCTCAAGGTGGAAGGAAAGGAAACTGTCCAGCAAGTATGTCAGAGTCTTCCCCTCTAGCTTCTTCAGCAGTACGATGATGCCATTGAAAGAGTAATTCTAGAGTTGGAATCCCGGATTCTTTCATCCAAAGGTGCAACAAATTTTATAGTCTCCACCGTAAATTTGAAATCAGCAGAAAGCAGTAAAGGTGGAGGGATGGAATGTCGAATGGCCATGAGCGGGGCGAAGCAATGAGACATGGAAAATTGGATGTACTTTGCTGATGGAGGTAGCTGCAATCCATAGGCTGGATGACCTACTTTGCAAACAATTTTATACGGACCAATATATCAAGGAGAAAGCTTCTCATTAGGCCGTTAGGCTAGATTCTTCTGATGTTCAGGCTGTAGACAAAGTAGAAGAACATCACCCACACTAAAAGGCAAGTCACGGCACTTGGAATCATCTTGGGATTTCATGCAGGATTGAGCCTTCAGAAGGTTGGAATGCAATAACTTTAACATCTGGTCACTGGCCAAGAGTTGCTTTTCAAGATCAACAAGTTATAAATGGATACAATGGTGTCGGTTCCCTTCCATGCACAACCTGATAAGGAGTCATATTGGTAGAGTAATGGTAGCCCTTGTTGAAACTTGAAACAATGCAAGAAGTGGACTCCTTAGAAATACTCTTTTCTTTTTTCAAAATTGTGAAGTTTTAGCTTCTCCATAGAACTTGTATCATTATGGTGACTTGGATAAAGAGTTACTTTTCCCTTTTTATTCTTGCATCTACTTGAAAAATTCTGTTGTCATTTGTTTTGTCTCCCTTGTCTCTTCTGTCTATCTCGTCTTTGTTTGTAGTAAAATATCATTGGGTGAGGGGGTGAAGGTTCGTGAACAAAATGAACCAAATATTATTTAATGATATTTCACATTTGAAGCTTCTGTTGATGAAGAGGTACGTTAAACTTTACCAAAGATGTAGTGTCTCTGAAATATAAGCTGTTTTGTCAACCTGTTTTCTTGAAGATTGTTCACCTTTCCTTGAGAACTTCTGGCTAGTTCATCATTCATGGTTATATCTGGCAAACTATATGAATTTTGCGTCTTTCTAGCTGTTATCTCTGCAAGCCTCCTACTATTCTTTCTACCTTGTGGTAATTGTGAATCATGAACAAGTTCTTTTTAGGTCGTTCATTTTTAATACTCTGTTCAGTGATTGCTTACTGTTCTTTCTTTTCGTTTCTGTCTCAGCATTGTGCTGGTGTAAATTGCTTGGCTTTGTTGAAGTCGTCCTCACCCGGTGGGTCTGAGTACCTATTTACCGGGAGCAGAGACGGCACTTTAAAGAGATGGGCATTGGCTGAAGATGGTGCCACCTGCTGTGCTACATTTGAATCCCATGTTGATTGGGTACTGTTCAAATTCTCTTTCCTCGCTAGGTCTTGTATTGTACTAGCTTTTTGAATCCCACAGCACTAGCATCAGTTTAAGGGCATCTACTAGATAAAGTCATATCCACCATATGGTATATAAGAATTAGTTGACTTTGACCAGGCTGCACCAGATAGTTTCTTTTTTTCTTTTTGTTTTTCCTATTTCTCAAATAAAGGTCACCAAATTCTATTTTCAAGTACTTTATGCAGTGGCCCATCTTAGAATGAAATTTAGTCTGTTCGATGAAAACTTCTTGTTCCCTAGGATATGCCTGGATGTGCTATTGACCTGTCCTCCATATGCTAAATCTTTTTTTGTGTAACTGGCTGTTTTCATATTTTGTTTGTTATGTTTCTTATGCATAACTTAGCAGTTGTCTTGTGATTCGTAAATTGTGCAGGTAAATGACGCTGTTCTTACAGGCAATAACACATTGGTTTCATGCTCCTCAGACACCACTGTCAAGGTATTTATGTTCGCCTCTAAATTTGGTATTCCTATTTGCTCACAATTTCTTACACACATTAAATTACTTCTCACTACGCAACTTGTTTTCTGAATTTCTTTTCTTTTGTTTTTGGGAAATTTCTGTTGGATTATCAGTTATGGAATGGCTTATCTGAGGGATCTTGTACCAAGACGCTTCGTCAGCACTCTGATTATGTCACTTGCCTTGCTTCAGCAGAAAAAAATGTAAATTCTTCTGCAAGACTTTGTTGGCATCATAAAAATTGCAGTGAATCATTAACTTCAATTGAAGCTGGGACTTGAATATTCAGGCTGAATGTGGATTTAATTAACTCTACTTTCTGATTCCATTTCATTATCATTAATGATAGAGCAATGTTGTTGCATCTGCTGGCCTTGGTGGTGAGGTTTACATATGGGATCTTGAAGGTGCACTTTCCCCAACATCTAAGTCAAGTGATGCAACTGAGGAAAACTGTTCAAATGGTGTCAGTGGTGCAGTAAATTCACTGTCCATTACAAGCATCCACCCTAATAGTTCGAGCAACACCATTTCCTTGCACACCCAATCCCAAGGATATATTCCTGTGTCTGCAAAAGGCCATAAGGAGTCAGTATATGCATTGGCAATGAATGACAGTGGATCCCTTCTTGTTTCTGGTGGAACTGAGAAGGTATATTCTGGTAGTTAGGTTAGTTTTTTATCTTTCAAAATGTACAGTTCTTATATTACCAAAGCAGCTGTAGCAATAACTACTTTCTGAGTTTCTTTAAGGTTGTGCGTGTCTGGGATCCAAGAACTGGTTCGAAGACCATGAAGCTAAAAGGTCATACAGATAATATTAGGGCGCTACTTCTTGATTCTACTGGCAGGTATGCTGGAAAAAATGATGCCTTAAAGATATTTTAGGCTCGCATTGCCAATTGTTATTCAGCTAGAAGCATTTGGCTTCCAACTATTATACATAGTTGATATATACTCCAATAAGCATGGTGGAAGATGGATTTGGATACATAGGTTTAGCCAAGTATCATTGATGCATGTTACTTTACACTCCAGCAATATAAAGAGGAACAAATGTTTGTTCATTTCCTCTAGCTTACGAGGGTGGCAGATAGTGTTTTTAAGGGGTTGCTTAAAGCACAATTAAGCCTTGAAGGTCGCTGAAGCTCAGACAGTGTGTGTCACGATGCTCAATTAGCTCTTAGTGTAGGTGTCAAGGTGCTAAGGTATGTGCACCTTCACCCATAGCTTTTGTCTTTAAGGACGCAACACACACACACACACACACACACATATAGGGATGGGGGCCGGTCTTTTGCGTCTCCAAGGGACCGAAACAGAAACATTGACAAATGTTATTGCTAGATGTTTATGGTGGGGATGGATGAAGTATGTCTCGGTGCTGACATTAGGAAATGCATGGGGAGAAAATGACCAAAATGGTCCGTAATGTTTGGGTAATGCTTTATTTTGGTCCTCAATGTATGTCACTTGAATGATATGGTCCTTAATGTATAAGAAAGGTGTTCATTTTAGTCCTTAATGTATTTCACTTAATTGAAATGATCCTTAATGTATAATAAAATGTGTTCATTTTGGTCTTTTACCCTATAAATCTAACATATTTATCAAAAAATAATAAAATTAAATATGGACCCTACGTGGCTGATAAAATCCATCATTGTTGTCTTCTTTGTTAGCTCCAAAGAGAATTTCGTGAAATCTAACACTATTGTCTCTAATTTCTCTAACAAAAATTTAATATTTTCTCTTGCTGAAAATAAAATAGGTGTTAGCTCAGTGAAATAATATTTTAGAAAATAGAGAATAGTAAATTTTGTGGGAGAAAGAGAGAAAATGATGTTAGATTTTTTGGAGTTTTTTCTTTAGAAATAACAAAGAAGACAACAATGTTGATTTTTGTTAGCCACGTAGGGTCCATAGTTAAATTTAATACTTTTTTTAAAATAAATTTGTTAGATTTAGAGTAGAGGACCAAAATGATCATCTTTTGTTACATTAAGGACCATTTCAATCAAGTGAATTACATTTAGGACTAAAATGAACACCTTTCTTATACATTAAGGACCATTTCAAACAAGTGAAATACATTAAGCACCAAAATAAAACATTATCCATATATTAAGGACCATTTCGGTCATTTTATATGAGAAAGAAAATTTGATGTTGTGGAGAAAAAAGAAAATTTGACATTACACTTGTAGTCCACATTTATGTAACTACTACCACATGTGTTTCAATTTTAGTGTCTTACTTTTCTTTTTAATCTCTTTAAAAATATTCTCTTTCTATATTTTATGACCCTAATTCCAACATTCTACATGTTTTGTTAAGACCACAAGATTCAAAGGCACTATAGTACATCACACTTATTTTTTATTTAAAACAACAAGATTTAAAAGCCTTCCTTTTTTTTCTTAAACTCCGTACCTAGTCAAACTAAGACACTTAGATTAAAACGGAAAGAATATATGTTTCTTTTTCCCTTTTTATGTTCAAATCTAGACAAGCAATTAATCAGTTTGGCTCTGGATGTATTTTATTCGTGTTTTAGTTGGAAAACTTTGTATATGTACTATGTTGCCCAGTGAAAGATATTTTTTGATGCATGTGCCAAATTGTTTTTCTGTTTTCTGTTTGTCCAACAAAAGTAGAAGCATAGTTCTCATTTTTTTTATCAGTCTTTTGATAGAGACCAAATGTTTTTTGTTTTCACCTAAGCCCTCAGAAAGTAACATTTTTATTTGTCTCATGTGGGTTATTAGTTGTTTCTTCTTGGTTTTGAGTTCCCACACTTGTTGGCTTTTGACAGTTCACTATTGCATATGAACATTGAGCATTAACGCTTGCTGTATTTTGTAAATGTGATTTTTTGGGTTCTTTTAAATGATGTCCTATCCTGTATTTTTTGTAGGTTTTGCTTATCTGGGTCCTCTGATTCCATGGTTAGGTAAGGAGTGCTTGCATCACACTAGGGGTGAGTGGAGGGTAGTTGAATCTCTAAGTACTGCCAAGTTGATGAGAAACATGCAATAAACAATAACTGGCTTCACTACATTCAATCATATTTATTAGGAGTAGTCCGTCACTCATTGCTGTCCAAATCTTGCAATTGTTATTTGCACATTTTGTTTTATATCAGAGTTGAACTTTTACTTTGCCTTGAATGATTAGATTATGGGATCTGGGTCAGCAGAGGTGTGTGCATTCGTATGCTGTGCATACTGATTCTGTATGGGCACTTGCTAGCACTCCAACATTTAGTCATGTTTATAGTGGAGGAAGAGATCTATCTGTAAGTGGACTCTTACAACTTATCGAACATGCTTTCTCTTGCTGATTTCTTTTCCCAACTTCTTAGACTTCTATGCTTACTAAATCATCCTCTTGACCAAAAAATGCTTGTACTTGCAGTTGTACTTAACAGATTTGGCAACAAGGGAAAGTGTCTTGCTTTGTACAAGGGATCGCCCTATTTTGCAGTTAGCATTACATGGTGATGGCATGTGGGTGGCCACAACTGATTCTTCTGTACATAAGTGGCCAGCAGACGTGCATAATCCCCAGAAAGTTTTCGAAAGAGGGGGTTCGTTCTTAGCTGGAAACTTGTCCTTTTCCAGGGCAAGGGTTTCATTAGAGGGATCTACACCTGTGAGTTAACTCCAACATATCTTTATATAATATCTTTTCTTGAGGTTACAACAGACATGCCTGAATACATGTGCAATTGCAGTCATGGGTTCAAAATAGTTTCTGTTTTCTGCATGGTCATTATGATAAATTGAGCTTATGAGACTTGGAAACTGGAGCCTGTTAAATGAGGACACCTTAAAATATTTTATTGTCAATTGTTTTTGTGAGAAAATAAGAGTTTTAGAGAGAATTAAGCTTGATTGTTCTCACAAGCTATTGGGGTTTAAATAACTAGGTTTACTTGTCCGAAAAAAGAGGAAAGGAAATGAATACCTAATTAAATTGAGAGTAAATGAAGCTACCTACTATATTTACACATGCTATAGAATATTCCAAGTATTCTAACACTCCCACTCAAGCTGGTGCATACAAATTATATGTGCCAAGCTTGTTACATATATAACTCGTTCTTGGACCGGTTAGGAACTCAGTCAATATGTCTGCAAGCTTATCACATGACCGCACGAACCTTTTGACGGTGTCTCCCGATAGTACCTTTTCTCTAACAAAATGATAATCAATCTCTATGTGTTTGGTTCTCTCGTGAAACACCGGATCCAATGCAATGTGAAGTGCAACTTCATTATCACATGCAGGTTCCATTCCTTTAGTATCTCCAACTTTCAACTCCTTTAGTAGTTGTTTGATCCATATGAGTTCACATGCTGCCACTGCCATAGCTCGATATTCAGCTTCTGCACTAGATCTAGCAACCACATTTTGTTTCTTACTTTTCCAAGACACCAAATTTTTCCCAACTAGAGCATAATATCTAGAAGTGGATCTTCTGTCAGTGTGTGACCGTGCCAAGTTTGCATCTGAATATTCAATAATTTTCTCATGTTCTCACTTCTCGGTCTTCATAGAGTAGTCTTTTCTCTAGAGCAAATTTTATGTACAAAGAATGTGAATAACGACATTCGAATGACTGTCACAAGGAGAATTCAAGAACTGACTTACAACACTAACTAGAAAAGTAATATCAGGTTGATTCAGTGTGAGATAATTCAACTTTCCTACCAACCTCCTATATCTTCTAGGATCGCTAAGAGGCTCCCCCTCACCTGGCAGGAACTTAACATTTGAATACATTAGAGAATCGATAGGCCTACATTTTTTCATCCCTGCCTTTTCAAGAATATTAAGTGCGTACTTCCTTTGTGAAATGACAAATCCTTATTTGGGTTGAGCAACCTCAATGCCCAAGAAGTACCTCAATCGACCAAGATCCTTAATCTGAAAGTGCTGGAAAAGGTGATGTTTCAGTTTGGGGATTTCCTCATCATCATTATGTGTGGTAACAGTTAGAATTGGAATAGGTATATACAATCCTACTTGGAATAGAAATTGGAATAAGAATAGGAACATGAATAGTAAAAGGAATAAGAATAGAATTATGAATAGTAATAGGAATAAAAATGGTATGTAGTTTCCTATTTGATAAAGGATTATATTGTAGTGTCTAAAAATAGGGCCTGTCTATAGTAATGTAGATACACAACACAATTCAATAATATTGTTCTCTAATATTTTTCACATGGTATCAAAGCCTCTACGATCTTGATAGAAAATCAAAGAGCTTCCGCTGTTGGTGGACGGCTATTACCCATATATACCGTCCATTTGGCCAACAATTATGTTAGCAAAAGTTGTGTCACCGTGTATCTTTCCGGTGACTACTTTCTTATATCTAATTTGTGTAGCACCTTGCCATCTTTGTATCATTTGCCCCCACCTTCTTTGGAATCAAAGCTACAAATGTAGCAGTAAAACTTTTTTCAAATTTCTGATGAGTGTGGAAATTGTGGAAGGACAACACTAAGTCCTCCTTTATAGTTTCCCAGAAAGTTCGAAAAAAAATCATTGTGTAACCATCCGGCCAGGTGCCTTGTCTTCTGCACAGATTTTGATCCCTTCTAACACCTCTTCCTCTTCAAACCTTCTTGTAAGCTGTTGTTGCTCCTCTATAGTAATAGTTTGAACATCAAAAATATTCAAATTTGGACGCCAACTTTCAGATTCTTTGTAAAGATTTTGATAGAACTCGACAATGGACCTGTTAAATCTCCATAGAATCAGAGGACATAACCCCATCGATCATCAAAGAATCTATAGTGTTGATTCTCTTACACGTAGTGGCCATTCTGTGGAAATACTTTGTGTTCTTGTCACCCTCTTTGATCCACTGAAATCTGGATCTCTGTCTCCAATGTATTTCTTCATTTCTAGTCGTTTCTTCATACTCCATGGCACATTGTGCTTTCATCATTAACTCATCATCAGTAAGAGGTCTGGCCTCTTGTATGATTTCCAAAGTTCCAATTTACTCCAGAAGTTGATCCTTTCTAGCCCTCCAGTTATCTTTATTCTCCTTCCCCCATTCTTTGAGTTTTGCTTTCAAAAGACTCAATTTTGTTGCTAACTTATAGTCTGCTCTTCCTGTCACATTAAAAAAATTCCACCAGTCTTGTACTTTGGATTTGAACCTCTCAACATTCCGCCACCATTTTTCAAACTTGAAATATGATCTCTTGAAGACCTCATCCTCACATGACAACAAAATTGGATTCTGGTCAGAACCCAACCTAGGCAACGAACTCTGTTTGATTTGATTAAACAATTCATCCCAAGGAAATGAATACATAAATCTGTCAATCTTTGATGCATTTCTATGATTTGACCCTCCTCTCCAAGTGTAAGATCGCCCAAATAAAGGGGGGTCTACTAGCTCTAATTCATTGATACAGCTAGAGAAGTCTGTCATTGCTCCTGAAAGTCTAGTACAATTTGTCTTTTCTGAAGGGAATCTGGTAGTGTTGAAATTGCCACAAACCACCCAAGGTCCTTCACAAAAGCTCTTCAATGCACCTAATTCTTCCTATAACTCATTCCTTTCATTTCTATCACATGAAGCATATACTACTGTAAGAAACCAAGTGAGATCTACATTAATGCCACTCAACTTGCAAGTGATCATCTGATTTCCACTCTCCACCATCTCCCCCTTCCAAGACCGTTTATCCCGCATAATAATTATACCCCCTTTACTACCTAATGCCTCCATCCAAATTCCCCCCATCCATCTATTACCCCCTAACTGCTGAATATGATCTTCTACTGCTCCCTTTAATTTTGTCTCCACCAAAACTATAATATCTACTCCCCCTTGTTGTAATCTGCTCCTCACCAAATTTCTCTTGTCCTCCATGTTAAGCCCCCTCACATTCGATGATAGGATATTGAGCTTCATTATAAGTGGGTGATTAGTTTCCTCCCCCTACTTTTTGATTCACTCCGTGGCTCCCTTCTTTGACCAGCTTGCAGAATTTTACTGAGGGGACACACTCAACCAAGCTACTGGCCATGGAAAATGATCTAGAAAGTTAAGGTGCCCTTCAAGGTGGCCTGTTTTACTTGGCTTTTAGCAAAGCAGTCTGTTCTCATTCAGGATAACAGTATGAAGAGGGGCCTCCAGTTGTGCTCCAGATGCTTTTTTTGTGAATGTGAGGCAGAGACAATAAATCATTTCTGTTTACACTGTAAGGAGACAGTGAAGCTTTGGCCGATTTTCATCAATATAAAGGACCAGATTTGTGGCCACGTTTCCATTTTTTGCGTCCACAGCTTCTGCTTTGTATTAGATTATTATGATTATGATTATTGATAGATAACTGGTGCATCATACATGCAATTGGTCTTTTCTTATGCAGATCGGAAGCTGTAGTCAGATTATAAGTTGACTATTCATTTTCAATGTGTGCTCCGCCATCATTATAAGCCCTTCTTCCTCTCTAAAGATAATAAATTAATCTTAAGAAAGTTAAGAATTGGATAATTTTGCAGGTACCTATCTTTAAAGAACCTTCCTTTAGCATTTATGGAACTCCAGGAATTGTGCAGCATGAGATTTTAAACAACAGAAGACATGTCCTGACCAAGGTAAAATGATCTTTTGCGTTAAATTGTGTGGCTAATGGCGTACTATTCTTAATGAGGTTATATTATATTTAGAAAAGTATGATTTAATAAGCTGATATTGGATTGTGCCTTTGAAAGGATACTGCTGATACAGTTAAGTTGTGGGAGATCACAAGAGGGGCTGTAACTCAAAATTACGGAGAGGTTAGAATGAAATGTTCTGAGATCTATTTATCAACAATGGCATGTGTGGAGGATACATTCTTATTTTTCTGAAATGATGATGATTGTCCTCTTCTTCTTTATAATGTGTGTTTTTACCATGTTTTTTTTTACCTGATTATTTTTGGTGTAGGTTTCATTTGACAAGAAAAAAGAAGAATTATTTGAGATGGTAAGGAATTAGAACCGTTGTAGCAATTCTCCTACTTTTCAATGATTTTTTCTGATACCTTTTGCTTGTTCAGGTAAGCATCCCTGCATGGTTTACTGTGGACACTAGGCTCGGATGCTTGGCTGTACATTTGGATACTCCTCAATGCTTTTCTGCTGAGATGTACTCTGCCGATCTCAACATCCCTTGGAAACCTGAAGATGACAAGGTATTTCCTGCTATGAACCTTTTGCTTACAGTTCACCGTAGTGGTTCCAGGTCCCATATCCACATTCATTCGTTAACCTTGCTCCATTCTGTTACCTGATTTAGGCTCATCTAGCTCTTTTCTCGTTAAGTTTGTTTATTAAGGGCTGGGAAAGATGAAAGTCCAATAGGGATGGATACATCATTTCACTCCTCTTGATCAATTAGTCCGCATCAAATTGGAGATTCTTCTTGGTCTAATTCCATGCCTTATGACAAAAGGAGAGTCGGCGTTTAAGCCTTCGTTCTAATTTATGTGAACCTATTTGACTGGACATAAAGTTTAAGAAAGAAATGTAGATTTTTGAAAGTTGAGATCTTAGTGTTAAACATACTATAACATTTGTGCGATTGTAAAACTTTAGAAACATGTGGTATTATTCCATTACATTTGTGTGGTGTTAAAAGCTTCTTATTAAGAGTAAAACGGGGACTTTAAATTGAATTGTTTCCAAATTTAGAAAGAGGTTATTCTTTTTGAAACGGGCTAAAAGGAAATGTGAAAGGGAGGGAGTATATTATGAGAGAAATAAATTGATAGCATGTCTGAATAGATAAATGGGACAGTTCGTTAAATTTTATGTGAACCTATTTATTTGTCTTACGTTGCCCCCCCCCCCCCCTCCCTTTTTTTTTTGGAAACTTTGGTAAGTTATATTTGAAATAAATATTGCAGCATAAGCGTCTCAGAGACATTCTTGCTGTTCCATAAAATGTAAATAATAGCTTAGAAATTTTGCAGTCCCTAAGACATCTTACCTGAGGTCCAAGAGATGAGGCAAATTGCTTATATTGCTTAGAAATTTACAAGGCATTCCTTGAAACAAACTCCCTCCAAACCAAAAGCTATGGGTAAAACAACTACCTTTTCTTGCAATCCCTAAGATATTTTGCCTGCCCAGGGAGATATTGCAAATTGCAATTCTAAGGGAACGTTGGGTAGAGTGCATTAGAAATAACTATGCATGCAGTAGCTTTGTGTATCATTAGTACTTTGTTTGGTAGACTTTTTCCACCTATGTATAACTAATGCATGCATGTATGTATAACTAATACATGAAAATCCATGGTATTAATAATGCAAAGAGTCTTAGTGCATGCATTAGCATGATTAAAGACACAATTGCCCCTCAAAAAACCTTTTCCACATCTTTTCCACCATATTTTTTTAGGGTAATTTTGTAAACAAATATTTATTTTAGAAATTATGCAATGCATGTTATTCTTAGTACACCAAGACAAACACTACATAAAAATAATCTTAGCATAACTAATGCAAGCATAACTAATACAAACATTACTAATACACCATGTTCAACACTATTCTTATACACCCTACAAACGACTCCTATGTAATCTACAAGTCATTCCTTGAAACAAACCCTTCTCCCTCCCCTATCCCCCAAACCAAAAGCTAAGGGCCAAACACCTATCTTCTCTTGCAGACGCGAAGACACCTTACCTATGTCCAGGGAGATAGTGCAAGTTATTAGGTAATCTACAAGGCATTCATTGAAACAAACCCATTCTCCCTACGCTTCCCCCCAAACCAAAAGCTAAGGGAAAAATGACTACCTTGTCTTGCGTTACAACCTATCCAGTTTAAAAATATGCACTGAACTAGAATTTGAGTAATCTTCATTCCTAATTGGTTAGTTTATAATTGGTTCTCCTTATTATTGGGCATGTTTGGTTTGTGTAGATAAATATCTCTTCTTGTATCTTCAATGATGGTGGATATACCAAAAGTTTGACTATTTGTTAACATAAGATATTTCATCATGAAAATTTTCTAATATTTTTTCTCATTTGGAAGTTCTCTTTTGATTTCAGATTGTTGGTATTTTCTTTAATTTGCTTCTTTTACCTATAGACTAGAAATGCTTACATAAAGTTCCTAGGGAGCTACTTTGAACATTTTTGGAGTGTTGTGGTGTACATTAGGGAAATTAAGAACATGTACGATGGAGCCAAGATCCGAGTTCAGAAAGTGAGAGGTGATTTAGAATACTTCCCGATCGTGATGGGTTGCATCAGGGTCAGCCCTTAGCCCATTCCTATTTGCCTTTGTGATGGACCAATTGACATGTCGTATCTAAGGGGAGGTACCATGGTATATATTAATTTTCAAATGATATAGTATTGTTTGACGAGACATGTGGTGGAGTTAACGATAGGCTAAAAGTTTGGAGACAAACCCTTGAGTCTAAAGATTTCAGGTCAAGTATGACTAAAACAGAGTACTTAGAGTGCAAGTTCAGTGACGTAACGCATGAGCTGGAGGTGAAAGTGAAGATCGATGCACAAGTCATACCCAAGAGAGGAAGTTTCAAGTATCTAGGGTCAATAATCCAATAATCCAAGGAGATGGGGAGATTGGCGATGATGCCGCACATTGTGTTGGAGCAAGGGGGGTGAAACAAGGCTCGCTTCTAGGATATTGTGTGATAAGAACGTGTCGCCAAGGCTTAAAGGTAAGTTCTACAACGTAGTGGTTAGACCAATAATGTGTATGTGGTAGAGTGCTGGCTAGTCAAGAATAACCACACATTTAGAAGATGAAGGTAGCTGGGATGAGAATACTTAGATGGATGTGTGGGCATACTAGGAGAGATGATTAGGAATGATATTATACGGGGCATGGTGGGAATGGTCTCCGTAGCGGACAAGATGAGCGAAGCGAGGTTAAGATGGTTCATACATGTGAAGAGGAGGTGTTCGGATACGTTAGTAAGGAGGTGCGAGAGGTAGGCTGTAGTCGAAAAAAGAACTGATGGGAGGTAATTAGGTAGGGCATGACACAACTTCATTGACAACATGACCCCACATAGGAAGCGTTGGAGGTCGAAGATTAGGGTAGAAGGTTAATAGCTTGTCCAATGTTGTCCCACTTTATGTGGGAGAAGTAAGGGGCTAGCCTCCTCTGCTCTCCTCTTCTCCTTATTTGGTAGTATTATTTATTTGTCATGCAGTCTCATATTCTGAATATTTGTTACTATTTGTTGCTTCATTTGCTTTGTATCTTGATAATTTGTTTTCATATTTTTCTTGCTATACCACTTAAAAAACTCTTCTTTTGAGCCGAGGATGTATCGGAAACAATCCCTCTACCTCACAAAGTTAGGGGTAAGGTCTGCAATTCTGCATACATCCTACCCTCCTCAGACCCTACGTGTGGGATTAACACGGGGTTTGTTGTTGCTTCCTTTTCTTTATGGACGTTCTAAGCTGTTTCAACTTCTTGTGTACTACCAAATGTCTAGGCGGTGAACATATTTCGGTTAAAAACCACTGAATTGGTATTTTGACTTTTGTTTGGTCTGTTCGGTTTGAATTTTTTGAAATTTTGTTGTTCTTTTCAGTGTTTGGTTTTTTGAAAGAACAATTTATGGTAACCAAACAGCTAAACTTATAAACATTTTATTTTTCAGCCCCATTTCAAGAAAACTAGTGCTTCACTTCTTTCCCTTCTTTAGACATGCCCATTCCTCATTGCTGTAGCTCAATTCTTTCCTTGTCTAGGCGTCCAGGCCTAGTAACCGAAGAACCAAAGAGCTGAAGTGTTGTAAAGGAGTTATTATTTATTCATCATCTGGGAGATTTGGAGGATGGCTGCAACAGCGACCAGGGATCGGAGAAGGGGAGAGAGATGAGAGATTGAGGTTGTAGGTGTAGCTAGAGAGAGGACTAGGAGCAAGTTAGGACACTGAGTAAAGAAAGAGTGAGAAACTGAGTCATCATTTCTGCTGCAAAACCATAGCTCTGTAAGGAGAAGTAGAATGGTGGGTCAAAGGGTTCTGTGGGGCTTGAACCAAGTAGCAAACAATCGCAAAATGAGGGGCTTTGGGTTTATCAATTTTGGCTGAAGTTCAGTTTCGTCCTCCTTAATGAAGTGCTACTTTCATTATATGTAGACCAAATAAAAATAAATAAATAAAGAAAAAGCTATATAAACACTTCTTCTTTTACTAGTAGAGGTATCATTTTAAGCCCATTTTCTGATTAAAAGGTCAGAAAGCCAAGTTTAGGCCTTTAGTCACAAGAAAAAACTGAAAAGAATATGCTTTCAGCCCTTTCTTTTTGTAGAAAAGTCCAACCTGGAAAAGCCCAACTGAAACCTTAAATTGAACAACCAAACCAATTTAACTGATCCGAAACTTAAAAAGACAGTTTTGGTTTGTACTTATCCATACTGAAAAATCGAAAAACTGAACTGGCTGAGTGCCATCCCCTACTAGATTGAGAGGGGAGGTGCCAGGCATTATGTGCAAGCTAGATATAGAGAAGGCTTTTGATCACGTGAACTGGGATTTTTTGCTAAACATTCTCAGACAGATGGGATTCGGTGAAAGGTGGCTGAAATGGATTGGCTTTTGTATTAAAACTGCTAGGTTCTCCATACTTGTAAATGGAGAACCTGTGGGTTTTTTCCCGTCAGAGAGGGGTCTTAGACAAGGTGACCCTCTCTCCCCTTTCCTATTCATCATTGCCATGGAGGGTTTCAACAGTATGATGAGGATTGCAATTAGCAACAGGTGGATAAAGGGATTCAAGGTTAGCAGCAGAGCAGGAGTAGATATGGAAGTATGTCATCTGTTGTATGCAGATGATACTGTGATATTTTGTGAAGTTATAGCTGAACAAATTTGCTATATCAGGATGATACTAATTGTTTTTTAAGCCATTTCTGGTTTTAAGCGTTAACTGGAGGAAAAGTAACCTCTTTCCTATTAAAGAAGTGGTGCAGATGGAGGAACTAGCTGGTATCTTGGGGTGTAAGGTAGACAAATTACCAACAATCTATCTAGGCATGCCATTAGGCAACAAACACAAAGAATTGATTATCTGGGATAGGATTTTGGAAAAGACGGAAAAGAAGTTGGCAAACTGGAAGACACAATACTTGTCTGTTGGAGGCAGGCTCACTTTGATAAATGCAGTTCTGGACTCGCTTCCCACATATGTGATGTCCCTATTCCCTATTCCAATAAGTGTGGTCAAGAAGCTGGACCGATTAAGAAGAAATTTTCTTTGGTTTGGGAACAAGGAGGGAAAGGGGTATCATTTGGTAGAATGGAAGACTGCACAATTACACAAGGAGGCTGGTGGTTTAGGAGTAAGGAATCTGAAGCTGCAGAATGATTGCTTGCTAATGAAATGGTTATGGAGATTAAATGGAAATGATCATGCTCTATGGAAGGAGGTAATTCTGAATAAGTATGGCCAGACAGAGCAATGGTGTACCAATGCAGTATCAACCACCTACCAAACATCGGTATGGAGATCTATAAGGAATCTTTGGCCTAGACTAGTAAAGAATTCATGTTATGAGGTGGGTGCTGGGAACAAAATACTATTTTGGAAGGACCTATGGATTGGACAAGAAGTTTTAATGCAAGTTTTCCCTGATCTGGCCAATATATGCACTAACCTTGAGGTTACAGTGGCTGATAGCTGGTCCCCACAGGGATGGAACTTCTTCTTCAGGAGGCATCTTAATGACTGGGAAGTAGGCAGGTTTGTGGAGCTATTGCAGATGATTGATGGTTTCAAAGGCACTACTGTAGAGGATGACACTTTTAGATGGAAACATGATAAGGATGGCAAGTTCTCTGTAGGTAGAATTTATAGGAAAGAGGTATCCTGGATGCCTGAGAACAAAATAGGCCCTTGGAAGCATGTATGGAAAAGTATGGCTCCTACTAAGGTCAAGTGCTTTGCTTGGTTAGTAATCAGGAAAGCTTGCCTCACTCATGAGATCCTGCAGAAAAAGGGATTGCCAATTGTGTCCAGATGCATGTTATGTAGTGACGCTAGAGAGACAAATAATCATCTGTTCCTCCATTGTAAAGTCACATCTCA
>JAJOOO010000231.1:0-29968 GCA_029582685.1 Solanum piurae | reverse complement strand
TCGGTTATTAGTAGCTCCCACAGTTCAGTCAGATTCTATTGCATTGACCATATTTCAGTACAGTTCAGTATTCAGTCTCAGCATGTTATAAATTTGGTCATTGCATTAGTTAGCTCAGTTCTCAGTATTCAGTATCTATATCATGTTCAGATTATGCTCTTGCTTTATTGCTTGTTTGGTTATGATGTTATTTCAGCTTTATTCTATCCTGCATGCTCAGTACCTTTCAAGTACTGACGCATACGTGCGCTACATCTTCTCGTGATGTAGGTTCAGGTTCTCAGCATCCAGATCACGCTTAGATCGGTCCTCGATCTCCAGTTCAGCAGAATCAGTGGTGAGTCCTCATTCTCCGATGACGATAGTCATGAGTTTCTTTTCAGTATTTTCAGTCTTTTAGTTTCAGTTTTGCTAGATCTAGTTGGGGCATGTCCCAACATTTCTAGTCAGTTTAGAGGCTTATTTCAGACATAGATAGATTCAGCTTAGTTTTGAGTTGATAACTTCTTTGTATTAAACTCATCAATTTTCATATATCTCAGTTATAGTATATGGGTTTTCCCCATCTTTTCATTTATTTATGATTTAGCTTCCGCATCAGTTTATTATCTTTAGTATGCTCATGATCATGCCAGCAGGGTTAGCTTGGGATCACTTGTAGTCCTAGGTCCTGTGTCCGCGTCTCGGGGGTAGCTTGGGGCGTGACAGAGATCTACAAAAAATGACATATGATGAACTTCGAGGGAACCTTACAGCCTATGAACAAAATCATATCAACAGATATAACAAGGATGACAAAAAGAAAATTGTGGCCTTTACAACTAGAACTCTTGAAATTGAAGAATCCCAAAGTGAAGGAATTACCCTCATAAATTGTGGAGTCAGACAAATTCTACGTCAAAGAAGACAGAGGCCTCAACAAGACTTCCAGAACAACGACTACTCCAAAAATGACGATTGATGTTATTGTTGTGGAATGCCAGGTCACATTAGGTAAAATTGTCCTAAACTAAAAACAAGGAGCCACAAGAAGAATGTGGATCCAAAAAGTCTCGAAGCATGGAGCGATGAAGAAGCACTATAAGTGGATCATGCTAAAACAACAAATATCTACTTTGTGGCAATGGGGGAATCAAGCGAGGTAAGGCATCATAATTGCTCTAACTGTGTCTTTGGATATTGTTACTAACAAATTGCAAAAGGTTATTGATGAATTTAACAAGATTGCACAAGAAAAGAAAGATTGACGAATTCTTCTTGAAGCAAGTCAGATTGAAGTTGACTTACTATGTGAAGAACTTGGTGAAATCAAGATGCAATTAAATAATATTAAGAAATCACAGAGTCATAGCTAAGTCATAGCTAACAAATCAATCATCAACTGTTGTTTTCATTATACAAAATCTACTTTTAAGGCTACCTTTCTTTTTACGTGTGGCACTATAGTCACAATTATTTTAACTACAAGAATATTTTTTCCGGCAAATGGATTTGGAGAGAAAAGGATGCTAGTCTAAACCATCAAGGACCCAAGAATACTTAGGTACCTAAAAGAAATTAATTTATCTATCTTGCAGGAGCCAACCAAAAGGACCTACAAAAAATTAATGTGGGTAATCAATAGTGGATGCTCCAGAAACATATACGGAAAGAAAGAAAACATTTAAACGTTGAATGATTTTAGTGGAGGATATGTACAATTTGGAGATAATGCAAAAGGAGAAGTGTTTGGAGTTGGATCCATAACTCTTCAGCTCATTCTGTGTACCATCTTGAAAAGAGGAAAGTTGAAAAGAAAAGGAAAAAGCAGTTTTTACACAAAGGCAGTGGTCTATCTCACGGACGGTAAGAAGAGAATTGTAGAACTGGATTTGAGTTTTTAGAATTTAAAATTTCTAAGGTTTGACCTATGAATGAATAGGATGAGCCATAGGAGATTGGGCGAGCCGTAGATGGGTTCCGTAGGGCTCATCCATACTTAGTAAATTTTTTGGGTTAACACAGAGATCTATGAAACGTAAAAAGTTCAACAGTCCATAGAATTGTGTCGTAGGAAGTTGGACAATTTTAGGCCCCAGTAACTCGACTTACGGTTTGCCAGTACGATCTGTAGAAAGCTCTACAGTCCGTATGTCCAAACCGTAGGGTCCTCCGACAGTTATTTATTAAGAAGATTTGGGCATTTTCCTATGCATTTAATGCCTACACTATGTCGTTTTGACTCTAATTTTTAGTCTTCTGATTACCCTTCTATTCCTAAATCTACTCCCCCCCCCAATTCCCATCTACATTCATCATCTCCAAATTCTTTCAAGCTTCAAGGAAGACATCTCTAGTTCACCTCCATTACTTTTGGGCTTTGATCATATGTAGGGTTTTCATTCATCCAATGGTCCCAAAGATTTCTAAGTTTCCAATTCAATTTCTCCTAAATTGATTAGGATTTCATATGATCTTCATGGGTCTTGGTTGATGCTGACTTAATTGTTCAATTTCCATCTTTCTATACATAAAATTGATTAATCTACATGATTTTCAATTTATTTCTATAAGACCGATGTATTATTCATAATTTTGACTATGAACTTATGAAGATATGCATTTATGAAAGTTTATGCATGATTTGTGAAAAGAGATTTTATGATCTAACGTTTCTTCTAATATAAGCATCAATGAAATTGTGAAAACTTTTCTCACAAATTAAGAAATCATGATTTGGTGAAAGGTTTTCTTACACATGCATGATTTCATGATTTAAGCAGCTACTCTCGGATAATTTAAGCTTGGACTAGTAACTTAATTATGTTTTTCTATGTATGATAATATGTTTCTGAATATGACTATTCCATTAGGATGTTACATAACAGTGAGAGGACGTTGAGTTGGAGGCTCTCAAGTTAGTAGAGGTTGGGTCTCTAGTAGCAATCTTTTTGTCCCTAACTACGTACCCCGTAGGTTTTGTCTTAGAAATATATAGCTAGTGGATCCACCTAAGCTAGAAGTTAAAGTGGATTTTTTGGTGTGGGAGCAAGACAATGGATTCCACGTTATAGCTCATGTGGTCTATGTCAGTTAATGGTAAATATCTCACAAAATGAACTAAGTTGCTTCAAAGGTTTTTATGAAGCTTTTCCTATAATTTTAAGATGCATTGACCATGTTCATGATTTATGATTCTTATTTAAAGGTTGTACTACGCTTTATCTTGGTCATGCATATCATGTTTTCCTTTATGTCCCCTTATTATCATGTTTTACATTTTTATGCATATCCCTCATACTTAGTACATTCCATGTACTAATGCATACTTGTGCCTACAATGTTTAATAATGTAGGGATAGACACTTCTTCTCCTTCCGCTCACAGCTAGATATGGATTGCTACCGATTGCTTTGGATTGTTGAGTCATCATACTTCGAGGGCAACACCATGAAGACTTTACTTTTGATGTAATTTACTTTAAGATGTTGGACGTGGTGTATGGGTTACCTCCAGATCACTTATTTTGATGTATTAGATTGTCTTATCAAGGCTAACTGTAGACTTCAACTTTTATGTCAATTTTTGGATGATATAAGACCTATTGCTAAATTTCTCATATTTTCTATAATATTGTGTTGTATGTATGTCAAGTTTGTTGTGTAGGTCTTCACGAGGTCTTATGTGTCATGTCACATCTAAGGTGTACTTTGGATAGTGACAAACTTGGTATTTAGAGTACAAGGTTTTAGAAAAGGTCCTAGGATATCTGACAAGTCGCGTTTAGTAGAGTCTTGTTCAAGTCTTAAAAACAAACAAAATGAAAATGGAAAAGACTCCTCAACTACTACTGTCTATGAAGACTCTCATACTATGAGAGATGTTGGGACATGACCCCCGATCATCCTAACAAAACTGAAATAATACAAAATAAATGAGGGATCACTACATCAAAAATGATTATTAGTGGCAATTAATTCTTAATTGCCGTTAAATATGTATTTTTAGCGACAATTAGCACTTTTTATATATGTCCCTAAATCCTTTAGAGACATTGGTTCTAATGACACATAACTAATGCTGGTAAAGACTTTAGCACTCTTTATTAATGTCAATATTTATTGCTGTTAAAAGTTGTTTTTGTTGTAGTGGATCCTACGGAAGCAAGGAGACTCACCAAACAAATCTGGGACTGCAAATGGTATCAATGAAGCGCATGTTGATGACCCTGGTTACCTATATTTGCATCATGAAACAATGCAGGACAAATGGCATCATCACATTGAATGTACGGGCATGTAAGGGGAACACTTAACATAACATGAAAGCTTGAACTTGGAAAGAATGAAACATACTCACCTCAACCTCAACCTCAATTCATGGATATTCAACTCAAAATAGTATAGAAACAACAATAAAGATGCAGTTTATATAAAACATTTAAAATAGTATATAACAACTCAATGTATTTTAAAATACAATAATAACTCTTATTTGAGAGATTCTTTAACCGACAACCATCAATATGAGCTATGTGATGATACAACATCTCGCCCACACTGCCAGAACTGTCCTATACCTTGTCGGGGTATAAGACATCCTCAACTAAGTGGATCCACTAAGCTATGCTTAAAATACAATAAGTAATCATCTAAAAAGTATGACCCTTTCTACCCATGTTGGCTACATGGTTTATGAGAACTTTGAGTTGTTTGAACTCGTCCCCATATTGGTGCTCAATACAACTCCCAATAATATAACTCAGCTCAGATGTTTAAAAACATTTCCTCATCCTCAAACTTTGAGATTATTACTCAAAAGATTCTCTTAAAAGAGATTATACTCAAAAACTCCTCATGAACACATTTGGAAATCGATGTTTCCTCTCATTTTAAATGTAAAACCATTTACTCTTGGGAATACTTAGTTTCCATATATTCATTTTTAAAAATGAAACTCAATTATCCTCATCCTCATACTCAAGTACTCAAGTCTTAAAACAAGTTTTAAAAGTTTGCAAAAGACTTCTCAAAATGACTCGGAAGACTTTCTCAAACTTGACTCTTAACTCTATCTTGAATTTGAATTATGAATTCAAGACTTATGATTTATGATATGAAGGATCTCATGATGATTAAATGGAGTTTAGATAGTTGATAATAAGAACGAGCGAAGATACTAACTAGGGAGCAAAGGTGCGAGGGGGAGAATAATTAAATAATTTGGTCGCGAAATAATTTTTGAAACAGTGGAGTCCGCGTTCTATCCTCGACGCGGAGAGGGAGGAAATTTTTTGGGGACTGGAATTTGAAGCATGTCCGCGACGCAGACCTAGGCACTTTTTTGTGCCCGATCTTTTCTTCGTCTCTTAAACTCGATTCAACTCATACCTACTACAATTCTAAGGTCAAAAGTTTCAAATTCTTATAACCCAGAACAATCTCAGTGAAACCCACACAAGAACTATCAATTTACTCAACTCATTCGCAAACCCTCGCCTCAAGAACTCAAAACAACACTCCATTACCAATTAAATTAAGGAACCCTTCAAGAAGTCAACAATTCAACATCAAGAATGAATTCATGGGTAAAAGATTACGTGATTGGCGTGAGGGTGAACAAACCCAACACTAGGGAAGCTTACATACCTTAATTTGGTGAAACAAATCCTCGATTCATAAAAAATCTTGGCGAACTCTTGAACTCCTCTTTGTTTCTTCCTCTTGAACTCCTCTCAAAACTCTAAGTGTGATTTTGAATTATGAAAACTGATCTAAGTTAGATTAGACCCCTAAAATATTTCCAAAAATGTTTAAAGCTTATGGGGCAAGGAAAAGACAAAAATACCCCTCATTAGTTCGGGTAAATTTCCTTAAGTGGACAGGCTAATTTCAAATGGGCATATCTCCCTAATTCGAACTTAGATTTAGCAAACTCAGTGGCGTTGGAAAGACAATTCAAAGAACTTTCATTTGATATTTTATCGGCCACCTAACTGATCATGTACGGAAAGTTATGGTCATTTGAAGTTGACCCAAAACTCACAACTTAAGCTTAACTTGAACAAATCTCAAATTAGCTCTTTCCAAATTAGTTCTTTCTAAATTTAGCTCTTTCTAAGAAAGATGTGTTACAATATCCCCCCCTTGGGAGTAGTCATCCTCGAATGAGATTACTCTAAGTAGACTAAGGGTGGAGACATCTAACACCTAGGTCAAACACCCAAATGCAAGTTAACACAACATAGTATATAAATTAAAAGAGTGTTTTACAAAAATCATTACCTTGGTCTTGAATTTCTCCGGAAGGAAAGAGTTGTTGGTATATCTTCTTCATATCCTCCTCAGCCTCCCAAGTAGCTTCCTCAACCAACTGGTTCCTCCTTAACACCTTGACTGATGCAACCTCCTTGGTTCTCAACTTGCGATCTGATGATTAAGTATCTCAATGGGAATTCCTCATATGATAGGCTGTCCTTAATAACAATATTTTCAGTATGTATAAAAGTGAAGGATCACCCATACATTTCTTTAACATTTAAATGTGGAATATCGGATGGACCGCTGCTAACTTAGATGGTAGCTCCAACTCGTAAGCTACATCGCTAATCCTCTTGGATATCCTGTAAGGACCAATATACCGGGGACTAAGTTTCCCCTTCTTTCCAAACCACATAACACCCTTTTATGGATGAAACCTTCAAGTACATGCAATCATCCACCTCAAACTCTAAGTCTCTTCTCCTAACATCAATATAGGATTTCTAACGAATTTGTGTTGTTCTCAACCTTTCTTGAATGACCTTCACTTTCTCCATAGCTTGATGAACCAAGTCTGGCCCTATCAACCTAGTTTTACCCACTTCAAACGATCCAATGGGAGATCTACATCTTCTCCCATAAAGAGCCTCACAAGGAGCCATCTAAGTCTAAGTCTAAATCTCTTCTCCTAACATCAGTATAGGATTGCTAACGAATATGCGTTGTTCTCAACCTTTCTTGAATGACCTTCACTTTCTCCATAGCTTGATGAACCAAGTCTGGCCCTATCAACCTAGTTTTACCCACTTCAAACGATCCAATGGGAGATCTACATCTTCTCCCATAAAGAGCCTCACAAGGAGCCATCTAAGTCTAAGTCTAAGTCTCTTCTCCTAACATCAGTATAGGATTGCTAACGAATATGCGTTGTTCTCAACCTTTCTTGAATGACCTTCACTTTCTCCATAGCTTGATGAACCAAGTCTGGCCCTATCAACCTAGTTTTACCCACTTCAAACGATCCAATGGGAGATCTACATCTTCTCCCATAAAGAGCCTCACAAGGAGCCATCTGGATGCTAGAGTGATAATTGTTGTTGTAAAGCAAACTTAATGAGAGGTAAGTGATCATCCCAATATCCTTGAAATCGATCACACAAGCCCTCAACATATCCTCTAAAGTCTAAATAGTATGCTCTACTTGACCATCAGTCTAAGGATGGAAAGCAGTACTCAAATTTACTTTAGAACCCAAACGTTTCTAGAAAGACTTCCAAAATTGTGCGGTAAATTGCGCACCCTTATCTGAAATGATGGACACCAAAATTTCATGAAGTATGATTACCTCTCGAATATATAATCTGGCATAATCTTCTGCTGAATAGGTTGTCTTTACCAGTAAGAAATGGGTTGATTTAGTCATCCGATCTACAATTACCCAAATTGAATCATGTTGCATGCAAGATTGCGACAAAATGATAATGAAATCCATATTGATCATTTCCCATTTCTATTCTGGAAGATCTATGTTTTGAGACATACCATTGGGCCTCTGGTGCTCTACCTTGACTTGTTGGATTCGGGCACTTAGCAATGAACTCTACAATACACTTCTTCATACTACTCCACCAATAGACTTTTCTCAAGTCATGATACATCTTTGTGGAACCCGGATGGGTAGAGTATCTAGAGCTATGAGCTTCCTCCATGATCCTTTCTTGAAGTTCATCCACCTTTGGTACTCACAACCTACCTTGATACCTCAATACACCATCTCCCCCTTGTTCAATAGCCATCACTTTCTGCTTAAGAACAATTGTCTTCAATTCGAGCAAAACAGGGCCTTGGCCTTGTCTCTCTTTCACTTCGGACACTAGTGATGATTCAACTCCATTCATCACCACTACTCCTCCTTCATTGGAATCTATTAACCGGACTCCCAATCGTGCAAGTCTGTGCACATATTTTGCTAACTCTTTCTTGCCTTCCTCAACATGGGAAGTACTGCCCATAGATAACCTACTTAAGGCATCAACAACAACATTAGCCTTACTGGGGTGGTAGAGAATACTCATGTCATAATCCTTGAGAAAATCCAACCACTTCCTTTGTCTGAGATTAAGTTCTTTATGGTTGAATACATACTGAAGACTCTTGTAATCGGTGAACACATCAACATGAACACCAATGATATGGTGACACCATATTTTCAAAGCAAACAATACAACAGCCAACTATAGATCACATGTTGGGTAATTCCTCTCGTGAATCTTAAGTTGTTTGGAGGCATAAGCTATAACGTTGCCATTCTGCACTAATACACAACTCAATCCAACTCTGGATGCATCACAATACACAACAAAGCCTTGTGTACCCTCAGGTAAGTTCAACACTGGGGCAATAGTCAACCGTATTTTCAATTCCTGAACGATTTTCTCACAAACTTCAGACCATTGAAACTTTGTTGTCTTCTGAGTCAACTTTGTCAAAGGGGACGAAATAGATTAAAACCTTCGACAATCCTTATATAATAACTAGTCAACCCCAAGAAAGTCCTAATATTAGTTGGAGATGTGGGTCTAGGCTAGTTCTACACTGCCTCAATTTTCTGAGTGTCGACTAGAATCCCATCACCAGAAACAATATGGCCTAAGTACACCATATACTCAAGCCAAAAATCACACTTGGAAAATTTATCATGCAACTCTCTATCTTTGAGAGTTTGAAGAACTACTCTAAGATGACTAGAATGATCCTCCTCTTTCCTCGAATAAATAGAATGTCATCAATAAACATGATAACAAACATATATAGATAAGGCTTAAACACATTGTTCATAAGATCCATGAAAGCTGCACGAGCATTAGTCAAATCCAAAGACATGACTAGAAACTCATAATGACCATAACAGGTACTAAATGCCATCTTTGGAATTTCACTTTCTCTTACTCTCAACTGATGTTTGCCCGATTTGAGGTCTATCTTAGAAAATCAAGTGCCACCTTAAAGTTGATCGAAAAGATCATCAATTCTTGGAAGGGGATAATTATTCTTTATAGTAACCTTTCTCAATTGGTAGTAGTTAATACACATCCTAAGATAACCATCTTTCTTCCTCACAAATAAGACCGGAGTGCCCCAAGGTGAGACACTTGGTCGAATGAGACCTTTATCAAGAAGGTCTTTCAACTGCTCTTGTAACTCTTTTAACTCAGCGGAAGCCATTCTATATGGAGGTATAGAAATAGGTCGAGTATCAGGAAGAATATCTATACCGAAGTCTATTTCTCTCTAAGGAGGGACTCTAGGAAGATCATCTAGAAAGACCTCTGGAAACTCACTCACAACAGGAACTGACTGAATAGGTGCTATCTCAACACTAGAGTCATTCACTTGGACTAAGTGATACATACACCCCTTGGAAACTAACTTTATGGCCTCAAGGTATGAAATAAAATGACCTTAGGCCAGAACTACTTCTCCACTCAATAATCGGCTCATTAGGAAATTGGAACTTAACTAATCAAGTTCTACAATCAACTGAGGCATAACAAGCGTGAAGCTAGTCCATATCTAGAATAATATCAAAGTCTACCATATCTAACTCGACTAAGTCAACCATGGTGTTCTTGTGATTGACAAAAATAGTACAATCATGATAAACTCTCTCAGCTAGAATAGATTCATCAACAGGTATGGAAACACTAAAGGGCTCAAGAAGTTTCTTAGGAAGAATATCAAAATTCATAGAAATGTATGGAGTCACAATAGATAGACTCGTACTTGG
Source organism: Solanum piurae (assembly GCA_029582685.1). Lineage (NCBI taxonomy): Eukaryota > Viridiplantae > Streptophyta > Magnoliopsida > Solanales > Solanaceae > Solanum > Solanum piurae. The sequence continues at coordinate 19,942 of JAJOOO010000231.1, read as the reverse complement.
ATCAAGCAATGCATAAACATCAAAAGTAAAGACTTTGATCATACGAGTGACAAAATTAGGTGAATTATCTTGCTCTTGGTGATGGTAATAACATACAGACGGTTTGTTCCTCCGCATGCACCTGAAGTAGCTCCTCTAGGTGCAGCTCTATCTGGCGGATCCACTGAAGAAGATTGGGATCTATTGCCCCCATTACCACTACCCTGCCTATTCTTAGGGCACTCTTTCATGACGTGACCATTATGACTACACTAAAAGCAACCAGTGAAGCCATCACGACATGCTCATGGGTGGTTCCTACCATACTTAGCACTTGCAGAAGTCTAATTACCTCCTTGTGCCACACTACCTTGAGATTGTGTAGGTCTAGCTCTAAAGTTCTGATAATTTCTATAGATATGCAAATATAGAATTTTATTTGCATTTTATTCTGCAAATAAGTCAATGGGGAAAATAAAACTCCCCACCTTGGAATAGAAATGATATTAATTATTTTCCTTTAGTGTAAATCCAATCACCTGAATTTAAGATGATAAGAAATTCTCCATTGGTAACAAATAGTTATCCATTAAGCGGAGGAAATCTTATTTAAATGGACTATGTTCCTTGGTGCAGGTGCACTAGCAGATGATGGAGCAGGTCCAGTTGGCTTTGTTGGAAAGATGATCGGTTTGCATTGTTTTTCTGCTGCCCAGACTCATTTCCTATTGTCTTAGCCTTTTTGTTTCGAAACTCTTCTCTATCTCTCAGCTTATCTTCCTCAACCTGTTGCACATGGATCATCAGCCTTGCTATGTCCATGTCCCATATGAACATCGCATCCTTACCCTCTTTTCTCTACAGACGAGACAACCTTGACACAAACAAACTCATACTGCTCCTCATATCAGCAACCATCTCCAGAGCATAATGGGACAGTTGAGTGAACTTGAGGCTATACTCATGCACACTTATGGATTCATTCTTAAAGTTAAGAAATTCTCTCACCTTCACCTCCCTCAGCTCACGAGGAAAGAAACTCCCCAAGAAGGCCTCTCCGAACACAACCCAGCTCACAATTGGTGCACTCTCAACTCTACTCTTCTTTCATTGGTCGTACTAGACTCTAGAAACACCCTTCAGTTAGTATGCAACTAGTTCCACACGTTCAACATCTGCAACATGCATCACCCTAAACACATTCTGTAACTCTTCCACAAAGTTTTGCAGATCCTCAATGACACTTGAACTGGTGAAATCTAGAGGGATCATCCTCAAGAACTCAAAGATCCTAGATGTATAGTCACATCCATTCAATTCCCTCTTTGTTTCCCAGCTTGGTTGGTCATAACTTGACTCAACATCTAGATAGCATCTCGAAACTAAGAATTAGTGACCTCTCCTTAGGGTTGAACTTCTGATGCATTGGGGACCCCTTGATCTTGTGGATCAATATTCCTCCTAGAAGGACGACCTCAGAAAACTCTTTGTGGAGGCATGATCTGAAAAGATACGTGCAAGTATAAATTAGAAAGAAAATTTTATAGAGTTGAACTCTATCGCATGAAAATAGTATGAAAGAAGTGAGATAGTTCCTAAATATCGCAGCCTCTTAATTATAGATGTGGCGTGCTTCACACCGATAACTAACACTCTAGAGACACAACTTCATAGGCACCCTAGTACTATTGAATTATGTGCTTTGTTACCAAGTTTTTCACGCCCTAAGTCTACACCCTAGATGCGACTGACACTCAAGAACCATTGCTAGTTTCCAATTGAACCATTGGTCTGACTCAATACTCAGCGGAAGACATACTCATATATATAAGAACCCAAAAGTAACTCAACTCATAACCGAACAACTTCTTGTACTAGACACGTACACACCACGAATTTAGATTCCATGGTTTAAAGTGTTGTGCAAGTTTTTTTCTTACTTTTTCATGAATAGCACCACCATTAAGTAAGAAAGCATAACCATAGGTTGATTTTCTATCACATCGATTACCAGTCCAATCAACTCCTATATAAGCTCTTATGAATAAATTAGATCCACTATAAAATAGTGAATGATATGCAGTTTCCATTAGATAACATAATATTCTCTCTGTTACTTTCCAATGATCTCTCTCGGGCTTGGATTGATAGACTTACGGCATAGAAAATGTCTGGGTGAGTAGACATGATAGCATACATCAAACTCCCGATAACACTAGAATATGAAACTTGGGACATATCTTCCTTTTCTTTATCACATTTCAAGGCTTAAAGTTTTACCCCTTGCGATAGAAGTGTCACGCCCCGAGGCTACCCCCTGGACGCGAACACAGGACATAGGATCACAAGTGACCCCAAGCTAACCCTACTCTGGCATATCATAAGCAACTAATATAAATTGGAATATAAAATACTGAGCGGAAGCATAAGACATGAAATATATTGAAGATGATGGGGAATACCCATTCTAAGTCTAAATATAAAATCTGAGAGTTTAACAACAAAAGAAATATCAAACTCCTCCTAAAACTGAATCTAACTATGTCTAAAAATAGCCTCTAACTGACTAGAAATGTTGGGACATGCCCTAGCTAGATCTAGAAAATACTGAAAACTAAAAGACTGAAAGCAAGAGAAATATGTTTGTCATCCTCGGAGAATGAGGATTCACCACTAATACTGTTGAGCTGGAGATCAGGAACTTACCTATGCGTGATGTGGAAGCAGAGAACCTGAACCTACATCATGAGAAGATGTAGCGAAGAGTATGCGTCAGTACTTGAAAGGTACTGAGTATGCAGGATAGAGAAAAGCTAAATAATAACATAACTGAACAAAGCAATAGATCAATGATATAGTCTAAACATGATAATGACACTGAAATACTAAACATGATCTAAGTGAATGCAATGACCAAGTTTATAACATGCTGAGACGGAATACTGAACTGTACTGATAACATGGTCAATGCAATAGAATTTGACTGAACTGTGGGAGCTACTAATAACCGACATAAAACCACATGAGCTAAATATGGAGTCCGATGTATACGCCCCATTGAGAGGACCCAATATACCCTGCCAGAGGTATAGAGGCATGACTGACATGATCACTAAAATGTAATGCCCAACAAAAAAGACTTAACCTACGGGGCACGTAGTTCTGAGACTTGAGGGTGACTGACCCTAGTGCACTTGGCATTAAGCTACTCACAATTGATTATGTAATTAGCAATTTATGACTGAAATACTGTAATACTAGATAGCTCACAATATAGACATGCTAACTGAAAATGCAACATTAATGTACTGATAATGAAGCATTCAAATCTGAGGCATGTATGTATGAAATATGTGACCTAACATGTGTAATTCATGAACTAAAAGAACTACATAACTAGGGTTCTGAATTTATGAAAGAATCTACACGAAACGATACTAAATTCATGACAATCTGATTTGGAACATTAAAGTAACTAATTCATAATAATCTGCTGAAATTCTAGAAACCTTAGGTCAAGGTAATATTAAGGGAATCAAAATTCTGACTGAATTCTAGGGACCTAATGGGCGAAAGGAACCCACTAGTGAAATCCCACATACCTAGTGATGAATTCCATGGAGAAATCTTTCAATTTTGGGGCTGGAATTGATGACAAATTATTGCGTTCTTGGACTAGGGCTTGGTCGACTCTTTCTTCCTCTTATCGTTCAACTTGATGAATTTTAGAAGAATCAGTTGATTTGGGTAAAGTCTAATTAAGTTACTAGGCTAAAACTTACCAAAACTACATAGTTTAGGGGTTAAACGATGTAGTTTAAGGGTCCAACGCTTAGGGAAAAGAACAAAATGACCTTACTTAAAAACCCGACGAGGCTGACCACGACCCCTCTAATGGACCGTCAAGGTCGGTTGTGGTCTTGGTCCAGTAGATGCTGGTCGAGGGGCTTCCCTCTACGGTTCACTTCACGGACAGTGTGAAAGATCATGGACCATGAATCCTCGTGGTCCTTCATTTGGGCTAAGGGTCTGCTGGCTTGGCTTCACGGGTCGTGTGGTATGGTGATTGAGCTTGGTGGGATTCTGTGTGACTTCCACGAGTGCCAGGACAGCTCATGAGGTGGTCCAAGACTCGTGAAGGACTCTGTGGTCCACCCATACTGGGAAGGGGCTGAAGGTTGAAGTCCACGGGAAGGTCAACGGACCATGGACCCTTTCACGGTCCGTGAACCCTGCCGTGGTTCACTGGTTCAGGTAATTTTTTTCTGCATTTTCTAAGTCTGGTTTCCGAGGTATTACAATATCTCCCCCTTGGGAACATTCATCCTCAAATGAAGACTAAAGTAGCTGAGTAGGGAGGGAAAGAGCTGCAAATCCTACCACTAAGTACTTGAAACTGATTTTTGACTAAACTAAGTTCCAAGAATATGCAAATACGCTGAAAATGCAAGCACAAACTGAAGGAACATGATACTAAGACTAAATATACGCCTGAATGACTGAAAAACTGAAGAGGAATTGTTACCTCAAGCTGGAAGAGGTGAGGATACTGGGCCTTCATGGTTGCTTCTGCTTCCCAAGTAGCTCCCTCTCGGACTTATTCCTCCACAAAACCTTAACTGAAGCGACTTCTTTGTTTCTCAACCTTCTAACCTGACGATCAATAATTTCAACTGATACCTCCTTATAAGTGAGACTATCCTCCACAGCCACACTTTTTAAAGGTACTATAGATGCTGGATCACCCACTCACTTCTTCAACAACGAAATGTGAAAAACTGGATGCACTGCTGCTAGTTCTGCTGGCAACTCTAACTCATAAGCCACTTTACCAACTTTTTTCAAGATCTTGTAAGGGCCTACATATCTAGGACTGAGCCTCCCTTTGTTGAAAAATCTCATCACCCCTTTCATAGGTGACACTTTTAGGAAATCTCACTCATCAACTTGGAAATCTAATTCCATTCTCCTTACATTTGCATAGGACTTCTGGCGACTCTGGTCTATCTTAAGTCTATCTCTAATGAGTTGCACTTTCTCCATAGGATCATGAACTGAATCTGGCCCTATCAAGGCTGCTTCACCTACTTCAAACCACCCAACTGGAGATCTACATCTACGCCCATACAATGCCTCATAAGGGGCCATCTGAATGCTCGAATGGTAACTATTATTGTAGGCGAACTCTATAAGAGGAAGGTGATCATCCCAACTATGATTAAAGTCGATCACACAAGCTCTCAACATGTTTTCTAAGGTCTGAATGGTATGCTCTGTCTGACCATCCGTCTGTGGGTGAAATGTTGTGCTAAGATTAACCTGAGCACCAAGACATTTCTAAATGACTTCCAGAAATGAGAGGTAAACTGAGGACCTCTATCTGAGATGATAGACAAAGGAACCCCATGCAACCTGACTATCTCATTAATGTAAAGCTTGGCGTAGTCCTCCGCTGAATCTGTAGTCTTGACAGCCAAAAAGCATGCAGACTTAGTAACTCTATCAACAATCACCCAAATGGAGTCATGTTGTCTACGAGTACGAGGTAAACATGTAATGAAGTCTATTTTGATCACTTCCCACTTCCAAGTAGGAATGCTGATATCTTGAGTCATACCTCCTGGTTTCTGATGTTCTACCTTGACTTGCTGACAATTGGGGTACTTAGCCATAAAATTTGCTATATCCTTTTTCATGCCATTCCACCAAAAGACTTCCCGTAGATCAGGGTACATATTAGTGGTGCCCGGATTAATAGAGTATCTAGAATTATGGGCTTCTGCAAGAATCTGCTGTCTCAACTCACTCACCTTAGGAACATATAATCGACCCTAATAGCAAAGCACACCATCTCCCCTTGGGAGAAAACCTCAACTCTCTACTGATGGACTGCACCCTTTAGTTGAAGCAATATCAGATCACTGTCTTGCTTTTCCTTAACCTTCGCTACCAATGAAAATTCTGACCTATTCTGAATTGTTACACCACAATCTAATATGCTTATAACATGAATTCCTAAGTGAGCAAGTCTGTGAACATCCTTTGCTAGTTCCTTTCTTTCTTCCTCAATATGTGCTACACTACCCATAGATAGTCTGCTAAGAGCATCTTCTACCATATTGTCCTTACTAGGATGGTAATGCACACTCATATCATAATCCTTGAGGAACTCAAGCCATCTTGTCTGGCGAAGATTCAACTCTTTTTAGGTGAACACATACTGAAGGCACTTATGGTCTGTGAACACATCTACGTGAACACCATACAAGTAATGCCTCCAAATCTTGAGTGCAAACACCACTGCTACAAGCTCGAGGTCATGAGTTGAATAGTTCTTCTCATGCACCTTAAGTTGTCTAAAAGCATAACCTATAACGTTACCTCGCTGCATCAACATATAACCTAGGCTGACTCTGGATGCATCATAATAGATAACATAACCGTTTGAACCATCTGGTAAAGTCAAAACAAGAGTTGTAGTCAACCTAATTTTCAGTTCTATGAAGCTTTCCTCACAATTATCTGACCACTGAAACTTAACCTTTTTCTGAGTTAACTTAGTCAATGTAGAGGCTATGGATGAAAATCCTTGCACGAACCTTCTGAAAAAACCAGCCAAACCCAAGAAACTTCTGATATCTGTAGGAGAGATAGGACTGGGCCATTGTTTCACTTCTTTTATTTTTTGAGAATCTACTCGAATCCTTTCGCTACACACAATATGTCCAAGGAAAGAAACAGATTGCAACCAAAACTCGCACTTGCTAAATTTAGCGAATAAGTGGAGATCTTTGAGAGTTTGCAGAACAACCCTTAAATGACTAGCATGTTCTTCCTCATTCCTAGAGTAAATAAGGATATCATTAATAAAGATGATAATGAACAAGTCCAAGTACTGCTTGAACACTCTGTTCATCAAATCCATGAAAGCTGAAGGAGAATTGGTTAGTCCAAATGACATAACTACAAATTGCCAATGACCATACCAAGTTCTGATGGCTGTCTTTGGAATGTCACTATCTCTGACTCTGAGCTGATGATAATCAGATCTAAGGTCTATCTTTGAAAAATGACTAGCACCATGAAGTTGGTCAAACAAGTCATCAATCCTGGGGATGGGGTACTTATTCTTGTTTGTGACCTTGTTCAACATCCGATAGTCAATGCACATTCTGAGGGCCCATCTTTCTTCTTCACAAACAACACTGATGCACCCCATGGGGAAATATTGGGTCTGATGAAGCCCTTATATAGTAGGTCTTTCAACTGCTCCTTTAATTCCTTAAGCTTAGCTGGAGCCATTTTGTAAGGAGGAATAGAAATAGGCTGGGTATCTGGAAGGAGATCAATTCAAAAGTTGATTTCCCTTTCGGGAGGAACTTCGTAAATATCTTCTGGAAACACTTCTGGGAACTTATTGACTACTGGATGTGACTAAAAAGTTGGGGTTTCAAATCTTGAATCCTTAACATGAACTAGATGATAGAGACAACCCATAGAGATCAATTTTCTGGACTTAAGGTAAAAAATGAATCGACCCATAGGCGCTAAGCTACTACCCTTCCATTCTAAGATTGGTTCATCCGGAAACTGAAAACGAACAATCCTAGTTCTACAATCGACTAAGGCATAACAAGAATGTAACCAATCCATTCCTAGAATGACATCGAAGTCTACCATTTCTAACTTTACAAGATCTGCTGAGGTGAATTTGTTGGAGACTGTGATAGGGCGATTTCTGTATACCCGTCTAGCTATAATTGGGTCACCGACTGGAGTAGAGACCGAGAAGGGTTCTGAGAGAGTTTCTGGACTAACATCGAATTTGACTACTATATAAGAAGTTAAAAAAGAAAAAGTAGCCCCTGGATTTAACAAAGCATAAATATCTAGATTAAAGACTCGTAACATACCAGTGATCTGAAACGCATAACATCGAATTAGAAATGAGAAGTTGGATCATACCTTAAGCACGATAAAACTAGCAAAGAAAGTGAAGTTTTCCTAAAATACTTTGTAGCCTCCCTCTCATTAGATATGGTACACTTCAAACCCCTGAAAAAGACTCTACTTAGTGCGGCTTTTCAGACATCCTAGGATACTTAAACCTAATGCTCTGATACCAGTTTGTCCTGCCCCGAGGCTACCCCCTGGACACGGACACAGGACCTAGGATCACAAGTGACCCCAAGTTAACCCTGAACTGGCATATCATAAGCAACTAATATAAATTGGAATATAAAATACTGAGCGGAAGCATAAGACATGAGATAAACTGAAGATGATAGGGAATACCCATTCTAAGTCTAAATATAAAATATGAGAGTTTAAAAACAAAAGAAATATCAAACTCCAACTAAAACTAAATCTAACTATGTCTGAAAACAACCTCTAACTGACTAGAAATGTTGGGACATTCCTGTCACGCCCCAAGCCTACGCCCTGGGTGGGACTGGCACTCGAGAACCATTGCTGGCCCCAAGCGAACCCTTGGCCTGGCTTACTTACTCAGCGGAAGACTTAAACACAAGAGATATAGCTCATGTATAACTTAAGAAATAATAGTTAAGCGAAAATGACAACTCAGTCTTTAAACAACATCTGTCTGAATAATGTAAAGACTACTGAACTATTAACTGTCTATGAAGCCTCTAAAACAACTGAGATGGATGTTGGGACAAAACCCACAACATCCTAATGAACTAAACTAGAAAGCGAATAAAAGAGTCCTCCGGAATGCAAGGAGGCTCACCAACAGAATCTGAAGGCTCAAGCTGGATCAACGAGGCGCTGGGTGCTGATCCTGGTTACATGTGTCTGCATCATAAGACAATGCAGGCCAACTGGCATCAATACATTGAATGTACGAGTATGCGAGTTGGAATGCTAACAAACATAGGCTCGAAAGAGATTATGAAGGAAACACTTACCTTGGCTCTTCTCAACTCATGAATACTTAACTGAACTCATTTCAATATATAGCAGTTTAAAACAAGTGCAATATAAAGAAAAGTTGTTTAAAAACGTGATGTCAGCTCTGTGTATATACAAGGATACAACATAACTCTAAAATGTATGTAAAAATACAATAACTAATGCATATAAAAATACAATGACTTCTGTGGGAGTTTCTCTAACCGACAACCATCACTATGAGCCTAAGTGATGGTACAACGTTTTACCTCATGTTGCCAAGGACCGTCCTATACATTGCCATCGGTATAGAACCTGAACTACTAAATGATTCCACTAGTCTATGCTAAAAAGCACTAAGGAATCATCTAAAAAGTATGATCCTTTTTCTGCCCATGATGGCTACATGATTTATGGGGGCTTGAGTTAATATGAACTCGCGTCCCCATATCGGTGCTCAATACTACTCCCAAATTATACTTAGCTCATATGTTTTTAAAACACCTTTTCCTCTGGTTCGAGGTAATTACTCAAACTTAGCTTAAAAGCTCTCTTGGAATCAATGTTCCCTTTTCTTGCTCAAATGTGAAAACATTTATAAACTCTTAAGGAATAATTAGTTCCCTTATAGTTTCTTTGAGAAAATGAACTCAACTCTTACTCTTTGCTTAACTTGAAAACTTGAGTCTAAAAAATGAATTTAAAACATTTGTAAAAGACCCTTGAAAACTTCGATGACTTCACTTGAATTTACTCTTAACTTTCCTTGAATTGAATTAAAGATTCAAGGATTATGATGTGTGATAGGAAAGGTCTTTTGATGTTTAGGAATGATTTCGAATAGCTAAACTTGAGAAAAGTTACGAAATCACCGTCTTGGAACAAGTCCGCGACGCGGAGATGCTCCTAAATAAATACTCGCAAAATTTAATTTTGAGACAGTGGAGTCCGCGTCCTTTCTGCGACGCAGAGCAGATTTTTGTTCACAGGGGGAACAAGTCCGCGACGCGGACTTGTTTCATGTAAGTTGTCCGACTTTTTCCTTCTTCGTTTTTCAGCCTCAATCCACCTAACTTCGATTATCTTCCTCAAATTTGTTTTATACTCCGATGCACAGCATGTATACTCAAGAAACTAACTCAAAGCAACCCTAAACTCAATATAAGGATCTCATAAACTTCTCAATTAGTCCTAATTTGCTAACAACATTCGAATTCAAGAATATTTGTCAAGAACATCAATTTTCCAACTCTTCTAGGATGAATTTCACTGAATTAAACATGCTTGGCGTGTGGGTGAATGGACCCAACGCTATGAGAGACTGACATACCTTGTAGGATCAATTCCTTGGAGAATTCACAACCAAAATCGATCGTTATTGGCGAATCTTGCTTTTCCTCTTCTCCTTTCTCATGCGTTCTTTCTCCAAAAGCCCTAACTCTATTTCTCAAAAGCGTAAACTGAACCCAGTTAGTTTTAGCCCCTGAAATTATTACCAAAAATGAATTAATTAAGTTGGGTAAGGAAAAGACCAAACTACCCCTTAAAAATCCGAATTGAACTTTCCTTATTCCAACAGCCCAACTTCCAAAGGGCATAACACGCTAATCCAAACTCGGAATCTCCCAAACTTGATGGCGTTGGAAAGATCATTCCAAGAGCTTTCCAACCATATCTGGAACTACACCTAAATCATCTTGAGCTAGGAGTTATGATCGTTTAAAGTTGACCAAAAACTCACTTTTGCTAACTTAACTAAATTTCCAGATTTAAGCTTCTTCCTAGTTATTTCAATTTGCGAGATGTTACAATTCCCCAGCTAGATCTAGCAAATACTGAAAACTAAAAGACTGAAAGCAAGGGAAACATGTATGTTGTTCTCAGAGAATAAGGACTCACCACTTATACTGTTGGGCTGGAGATCGGGATCTGACCTATGCTTGATCTGGAAGCTGACAACCTGAACCTACTTCACGAGAAGATGTAGCGTAGAGTATGCGACAATACTTGAAATGTACTGAGAATGCATGATAGAGAAAAGTTGAATAATAACATAACTGAACAAATTAGTAGAGCAATGATATAATCTGAACATAATAAGGACACTGAAATATTGAACATGGGCTAACTAAATGCAATGACCATGTTTATAACATGCTGAGACTGAATAATGAACTGTACTGATAACATGGTCAATGTAATAGAATCTGACTAAACTGTGGGAGCTACTAATAACCGACATAAAACCACATGAGCTAAATGTGGAGTCTGATGTATACGCCCCATCGAGAGGACCCAATATACCCTGCCAGAGGTATAGAGGCATGACTGGCGTGATCACTAAAATATAATGTCCAATAGAGGGGACTTAACCTATAGGGCACGTAGTTCTGGGACTTGAGGGTGACTGACCCTTGTCCACTCGGCATTAAAGTACTCCCAATTGATTATGTATTTAGCAATTTATGGCTAAAATTCCGTAATACTGGATAACTCAAAATACTTGCATGCTAACTGAAAATGCAACATTAATGTACTGATAATGAAGCATTCAAATCTGAGGCATGTATGTCAGAAATATCTGACCTAACATGTGTAATTCATGAACTAAAAGAACTACATAGCTAGGGTTCTAAATTTATGAAAGAATCTACACGAAATGATACTAAATTCATGACAATCTAATTTGGAACATTAAAGTAACTAATTCATAATAATCTGCTGAAATTCTAGAAACCCTAGGTCAAGGTAATATTAAGAGAATCAAGATTCTGACTAAATTCTAGGGACCTAATGGGCGAAAGGAACCAACTAGTGAAATCCCATATACCTGGTGACAAATTCCACGGAGAAATATTTCGATTTCAGGGCTAGAACTGATGAAAACTTGCTACGTTCTTGGACTAGGACTTGGTCGACTCTTTCTTCCTCTTCTCGTTCAACTTGATGAATTTTAGGAGAATGAGTTGACTTGGGTAAAGTCTAATTAAGTTACTAGGCTAAAAATGACCAAAACTACGTAGTTTAGGGGTTAAACGATGTAGTTTTGGGGTCCAACACATAGGGAAAAGACCAAAATGACCTTACTTAAAAACCTGACAAGGCTGACCACGGGCCCCTCTGAAGAACCATCAAAGGGACCACGGGCCGTCAAGGCCAGTCGTGGTCTTGGTCAGTAGCTGCTGGTCGAGGGGATTCCCTCTATGGTCCACTTCATGGACCGTGTGAAGGATTACGGACTGTGAAGGTCCTCGTTGTCCTTCACTTGGGCTAGGGGTCTGCTGGCCTGGCTTCACGGGAGCCACCACGGCCCATCATCAAGACCACGGCTCGTGAAGGGTCTCGTGGTTTGGTGACTGATAGAGGCTCCAGTCCATTCATATTCCTCTATAGGTCATCCGGCACATCATTGAACCCATATCAAAAGTTTATTAATTCTTGTCTTATTTTCCTGATTCATTTTGCACTTCAAGGTGCGATAAAGTTTTTAAGGTCTTTATGTCGTTAAAATGACATACCAAATTCGAATTTTGTCTTTAAGAGATGGCAGTATAGATCTTTCAGGAATGTTTTTACTATACCTTCAACAATTTTAGTAGATAAAACTTGTGTGAATGCTCAATTAACGTGTGTTATTTAATATGTACTAACAAATAGTTATAACAATAACATTGCAGAAACATAGACAACAAAGTTTAAAACATGTCCTCAAAAATATCAATTAATAACATAAGCATAAATTAATGAATGTAAAAAAATACCACGATTTGTAACAATAGAATGAAACATAAAGGAAAAAATATGAGCTAAGTGAATGCACAATGTCCCCTTATGGAAATTATTTCCCTCTAGTACCCGAGATTTAAAGGAATAGATTCTCTCAAGATAGAATGATTCTATTCACCAGTGTATTGATACAAAAACTATGGTTTATTAAGCCACTCAACAGGAGCAAAGTACAGGAATATTTAATTGTGCAGAAGAAGAAGAAGAAGTACTTCAGAATCTTCGTTGTTTTAAAATGAGAGGAAATCCCTCTATTTATAGACAACAAAGGGTAGTGTGAACAAATGTTTATTGTGCCTTATTGAAAAGGTCACAACTCTTTGGCAAAGTTATAACCCGTCGAAAAGGTCACAACCTTTCATAAAAATCATACCTTTTCATAAAAGTCACAACTTTTCATATAAGTTGCAACTCTTCATAAAAGTCACAACTTTTCATAAATTCACAACTTTTCATAAATTCACAAATTTTCATAAAAGTCACAACTTTTCATGAAAGGGGAAGACTAGTTTTTGGTAATAAATAAATTAAAAGGAAATCCTGGTTTGTGGTGACGCCATTTAGACGGGCGTAGGGTTCTCTTATATATATATATATATATATATATATATATATGATATGATATGATATGATATATGATATTGACAGGAGAGCCTTGAAACAACATAAAATTATCTATGTGTGACCTACATATCATTGATTTGAGCCATGAAAGAAGTAGTTAATGCTTGTTACATCACACCTTTTGGCATATGGCCTTTCCCGAAACCCCTCTATCACGAAATGCCATTATTTTAAGTCTTTTCTTATGGGAAAAAAATAATAAAGACCACTATATTTGGGGGACGGACGCCATGTGTAATATTCTGAAGTTCGATGAGATATTTGAGCCTTTTCTCTAATAAGTGACCTTCTTTAAAAATAAATAATCTCTTACACGTGCATGTACCTTTCAACCAAAAGTCCAAAGATCCCTTTCGAGCAAGCTATTATGTTGTATCCAAGGTTGAGAAATATATGAGCAGACATTATATCCAGGAGGATAATTCTCAAGCGTTATATTTTGGACAAATTTAACATAAGGAAAAAATCTAAATGACAATCTATTTGCTTAAATTATCCAAATAAATAAGAAAATAATGACATAAATAACTGTTTATCAAAATAAGACCCTCAAATATATACTCTCTTCAGTTTCATGCCATCAAACACTGAAGAAGAAGCCTGCAAAGTTAACAACACATCACAGGTAAAGACTCAAGTGCTAATAGAGATTGGCCCTCCCCTAATATTCGATCTGAATACCGTGAGGCATATCATGAAAAAAATTACCCAGTAAGAACTCAGTATTGTTGAAAAGTTGCTGATTCTACTTTCTGCGACGTTTATGTACATTCTTCCATACTGGAATTTGAAGCTAGCAAGAAGTTTGGTGAACAGGAACATGGTGTCTTGACTTGTGGGATATAACAGAGAAGAATGACATTAAGAAGTATGAAGATAATTTTTTTACTTGTAGGAAGTTGAGTACTGATGACTATCCTCTATTGGTGATGAAATTGGGGTATACTGGTATCCTTATTTATCAAAGTTAATTTTCAAATTATTTTCTAAGATTCGTGATTCATGAATTAGGCATGTATTTTGGTCAAGAGGTCAAAATTATTTTCTCAAATTTTTGTGTGCTTTTCTGTACTTCTATTTGCAGGAAAGGATTGGTTGACAGTTGTGTAAATTATTCATGAATTAGGACCAAAAAGTTGGATATTTTCCCATTTAGTTACTTGACCGTGTAAAAATTTCTACACCGTCGATGGATATTAGTTAAACTCTTATTTTTGTCCACACCTTAGGTAAGATAACAATCTCAGAATTATTATCCCGAATTTAAATGCCAAATGAAATAATTATCCCATATTATAACTCTTCTCCTATAGTCCCTTCAGAAAAAAGTTTTAAATTTAAAATAGTAATAATTTTCTCTGATTCCTGCTCAAAGTTGGATAGAAAACCTAATTTTGTCTTTATAAGGTGTTGTGCCTCTCTCTCTTTTCATCCTCACCTTCTTCAATGTCTGATCGGAGGCCTTCGCTTAGAATGAAGACCTCTTATACAATTTATTTCCCTCAAAAGCTGAAGAAGAAGCTTGCAAAATTAGCAACACTTCACATGAAGTGACTCGAGAAATGGTGGAGATATGGGACTTATACCCTGCCCCAAGAATTGATCTGGAAAACCCATGGCAGATCAAGAAAAAGATTAACCATGTCGTTCTAGGAATGTTGATGATTCCATTTTTTGAGATGTTTGAGTACATCCTTCGTTACTGGACTTTGGACATGGCCAAAAGTTTGGAGAATGGCTACAAGGTGTGTGTTGACATGTGGGATGTAACTGAGGAGAATATCCCTAAAAAGTATGAAGGGGGAAGTGTTTGGTTTAGGAAGTTTTTCAGTGATGATGTTTTTCCTTGGTCCATTGAATTGTTCAAGGGTCGCTAATTGGGCGACGGTGATGAAATTGGGCTTTATTGGGATCCTACATCTTCAACTCTAGTGTTCAAATTGCTTTCTCAGGTTGGCTCTTAGTGGAATGGTCCAATAATTTAGGACCAGAAATAACATATATGCTATCATAGTCTTTGGTTTAATATTACTCTTTCATATAATTGTAATAGCTAAAGACTTAATTATGAAATTGGAATTCTTGAAGTTCCCAATTTAGTCTGTGCAATTCCCTTTTTGAACTTTTGTTTTCATTCCGTATAATTATAGTGTTCTTTTAAGTTCATGTAATAGTTTAGTAACTTTGATGTTCTTGTAAACCTTTCTTATATATGCTCCTCATTACAAATGAGCTTAATGTGAGAAATAAATTGATATACTTACCGAAAATGCCTGGAAATAAGGACCTAACATGACCTAATTAAGGACCCCCTTAATCATCAGGGCTGAATAGAGTGCATTATATAAGATATCTATAGAAAATAAGAGTACAAAGTATTAGGGCATGTTTGAATAGAGGAATGTGATTTCTAAATTGAACAGAGATGTATTAGCATAAGACAACTAATTTTGTAATAATGAATTCATTCAAGTCTTTGTTTTCATTTTTCTACATAATCGAAACATGAGTTGTTGGCTTCTTAACTGTTGGGAATGGACTTTAGAGAGAGATGCATAACCCTCTGAACAACTACTAGCATTTAGCATAGAATGCTCCTCTTGAGCCATTTATGATGCCCTTCTAAGTTTGGTCGAGGGGAACTCAACTTGCTATTTTTAGTCTACAGTTTTTCACAGCATAAGTTAAACTAACAACAGTAGTCATATGACTCATATATTAGATCTTTGTGTAGAAATGAACATAAACCATCTTCATCGTTGAAGGAAACAATTGAAGAAAAAATCTTGTTACCTCCCATCTTTAGTTAGTATTAACAAATATAGAAGGTTCTTGTGATAACTCAAGCTGTTCGGTCACAGTTTTCCTAAATATCTTGTAGTATCGTTCTTGAAAGGTCTTAAAGCAAGCACATTCTTTCTTAGTTTGGATATTTCTTTTGATAGAACCTTTTCTGCATTTTTACTTGAATTTGTTGTTATCATCGATCGTCTTCACACCTTGATTCTGCTGATCTGAACTTATTTTGTACTTGAATTCTAGTAACCAAGGGTCTGCATTAGGATCAGTCAATGTAGTTCTCCATGGTTCATCTAACAGACTATGCACAGTAACATCAAAGAGACGGTGTCCCTTTTGCTGTTTTATAGGCTAGTGACTACAATAAATGCAGCAAGCAGATTCTATGGAGATTGTGAGTAAATGTAAAGATGTAACAAAAGGCAAAGTTTTTATGATCATTTTGCCGAAGTTCATTTACTCACAACAAATTCCTGGAAATAAGGACCTAACATGATCTAAATAAGGATCCCATTTCACACACAAACTCACTTGTGGAAGATTACCCCAACTATGTCTTCTCCCATCATATCTGCAACATATTCCTTAATCAAGGTTGAATCTTTAAGTTGATGGAGAGGAGAGGTGGAAGGCAAGGATCAGGATGGATTTTGGAGTCTTTGTACGAGCCGTATGCGGTGAGAGTCGCTTTCCATATAGATTGACTTTAATGAAGCAATATTGTTTGGGATCTCCAAAATATTTCTAATTCCTCATGCATGGGAGGTTTTAAGTTGATGGATTCCGAATAATAGAGTGCAGTATATAAGATATCTATACCAAATAAGAGTACAAAGTATCGCGGCATGTTTGAATAGAGGAATATGATTTCTAAATTGAACACTAGAGATGTATTAACTTAAGACAAAACTAAATTTGTAAGAATATAATATAGGGTCTAAGTTCTTTCCAACATTAGCACAAGAATAAGGCTACATTCATGCATGTCTTTGTTTCCATTTTTCTGCGTAATTGAGGGGAACTCTCAGCTAGCTCTTTTTAGTCTGCAGTTTTTCGCAGCATAAGTTAAACTAACAACAGTAGTCATATGACTCATATCTTAGATCTTTGTGTAGAAATGAACATAAACCATCTTCATCGTCGAAGGAAATAATTTAAGAAACAAATCTGGTTTTCTCCCATCTTTTGTTTGTATTAACAAATATAGAAGGTTCTTGTGATAACTCAGCTGTTTGATCACAGTTTTTCCTAAACATCTTGTACTATTGTTCTTGAAAGGTCTTATAGCAAGCACATTCTTTCTCAGTTTGTATATTTCTTTTGATACAACCTTTTCTGCATTTTTACATGAATTTGCGGATATCATCAATCATCTTCACACCTCAATTTTGCCAAACTGAATTTGTGTTGTATTTAAATTCTAGTAACCAGGTGTTTGCATTAGCACTAGTCATTGTAGTTCTCCATGGTTCACATAGCAGAATATGCACAGTAACATAAAAAAGACGGTGTCCATTTTACTGTTTTATGGGCTAGTGACTGCAATAAATATAGCAAGAAGATTCTATGGAAATTGTGAGTAAATATAATGATGTCACAAAAGGAAAAGTTTTAATGGTGATTCTTTCAAAGTTTATATACTCACAACAAATTCTTGGAAATAAGAACCTAACATGACCTAAATAAGGACCCCATTTCACGCTCAAACTCACTTGTAGAAGATTACCCCAAGCTTGTCTTCTCCCATCATATCTGCAACATATTCCTTAATCATCAGGGCTAAATCTTTAAGTTGTGGCTTCCATAAAGTGTGATTGACTTTAATGAAGCAATACTATTTGGGATCTCCGTAATATTTCTAATTCCTCATGCATGGGAAAAGATTCCTCTGCGTCTTCCAAACAAAAAAGGTTGAGCTGATATAGTATTCTCAATTTCTCCAACTTTGTGTCCACTTATAACACATTTAATTCAAACACAAAATAATCATCAATTCACATATGTCATAGCTTTTCCAGTCACCAAATACTAGGTTATAGTAAACTGTTTGATATGTTATTCACCACCTGAGTTTTCAGAAAGTCTAGTGTTACAAAGTTTGTTTCGCTAGTTTTCTCCACTAATTGATTTCTCCTCTAAGTTGCAAACAAGAAGGGATACCTCCCTGGTAAGTGCTCCAGTACGTTCCAAAAGAAGGAACAATTTTTCATGGTGAATAACATCCTTGGGCACATCAACCACCAAACTTTCTAGATTCAAGATGTATGAAAATGATGAAGGGAGAGCTTTTGCATCCGTCGAGATGTTTAAGCACCTCAAATGACATCCCTGCTTGTGCTATTCCTTCTCTGACATCCAACAGTTTATCACGACAACATTCTTCTACGAATATTCTTTTCTTTAACAATTCCCAACTTCCCATGTAGTGACTGAGAAATAGTGGAGATAAGGGACTTATACCCTACCCCAAAAATTGATTTGGATAACCCATGGAAGATCAAGAAAAGGATTACCCCTGACAAGATTGTTGTAGAAATGCTGATGATTCCATTTTTCGAGATGTTTGAGTAAATTTTTCTATACTTGATGGTGTACATGGCCAAAAGTTTTGAGAATGTTGACTTTACCTTATTTATCAGCCCCACATCAACCCCAAATTAGAGATCTTCCTAAATCAGGGATCTCCCATTATGGCTAACAGTCACTTGCTTAAAATCAACAGATAATTATGACTCTTAATCCTTGTATATATCTCTTGTTAATCCTACAGTTTGATCAAGAAAGCATATTACAATTCTTTCATTATAAGAAGTTCTAAATTTCTATCATTATACAACTTAGTATCAAGAGCCTTGTTTTTTTCCGATAGATTCACGAGATACCTTGTCAACAAAATTTGATGGACATAAAGTTTCAATTGTTGAGTTCCATTTCAAAGCTTTCATTAGAGGTAAGGGCCTCCTTGGAACTCTGGATGGATCAAAGGATGTACCCGCAGAAGATAAAGAAAAAAGAAGCTTGGGAGAATGACAATGGAAAAATTATCACATGGCTAGTCAATTCCGTCTCAGTTGATAAAGCTATGGAACTGACATCATTTGAGAAAACATCATAAATGTGGAGTCATCTACATACACTCGGTAACCAACAAAATCTTGCCAGAGAATTCGAATTGGAAAGACTACTTGCGGAATCTAAACAAGGTGAGAAAAATGTTTGTTGTTTTTATTCTGTATTACTCACATTATAGGATGGGCAAGATCAGGTTTTTGCTGCCTATATCCCTGCGGATGGATTGAACTTTGAAGGACTTCATAGCTACAATCAAGAGGACAAGGAAAGTACAATTTCTAATGAAACTCATGCCTGAGTTCAAGTATTTGTGTGCTAATATTCTTAACAGGAAAAAAATACCAACTTTGGATGTGGTAGTTTGTGAAGTTCTTTGAGAAGAAACTAGATTAAGTTCTCAAGCTTCTATGGAGAACTCCCTTACCACGGACACTGCCATGGTTGCATACATAAATTCATCTCTCTGGGGAAAATCCAACAAGCATGTTCAGTGCTATCATATCAAGGAAACATGGCATGTTATTTCTCATTGCAAAAAGCGGACTTATTGCAACTATTGTAAGAAGGATGGTCATATTATTCTAAAATGTCGCAAGAAATTTGGTCCTGACAAACACTCAACTCCTCATAAGTTTGTACTAACATACTTCTTTTCTTCCTTTGTAGATGATGTACCTGCAGTTGCATACAATAATTGATTATTTTGGGTTTTTCGGTGTTTCCCAACGTCACCTTGTATCTCTGGAAGTTTTGTGTCTTCCGATCGACG
>JAJOOO010000229.1:0-24696 GCA_029582685.1 Solanum piurae | reverse complement strand
TTCCTCTTTAAAAAAGCTTAAAATTGAAATAATGTGACATACTTTTCTTTTTAATCCCATTATATATTGATTTGAAAAGGGTAATCTACTACTAATTAAGGAAGGACTCGTGAGATAATTGAAAATTAAACTAATTTTATAGTGAGTTATAATATAAATATCATAAATTCACACAAAATCAATTACATTGACTATTGAGATCCCTATTAAATATGAGTTACGAATCCTATTATCTTTTCTTTCTCTATTTTTTCCAATTTTATTTTTCTCTCTTTTAACATACAAAATTTCTATAATTGTACTTCAAATTTTGTCATTCTTTACTAGTACAAAAAAACACATTGACCGTTACTTCATGGTAAGAAGACAATCTCAACCTTCACCAACCCACCAAACAATTGAAATATATGAAGTTTAATTTGGAAATTTCATTATAAAAAATTATTTAAAAAATCTGGATATCTAAAATTCAAACTTAAAATTTAATACATTGACCAATGAGACCCTTTATTAAACTTGTATTATGAATCTAATTACGTCCTCCTCTATTTTTCTACGATTTTTTTTTTTTAACTTACGAATTTCGTGACACCATACTTCAAATTCCGTCATTCTTTATCGTATAAGAACACGTTGATTGTTATCTCATTGTAAAAAGATAATTTTAACTTCACCAAATCATTAGAGCAATTGACACATGCGATTTAGCGTAAAATTTTATTATAATTCTATAGATTGATCGTCAAGACTCTTGATTAATAATGTGCTAAGAAAAAATCTCGTGCAATCATACTTCTCTTGTGCTCTCCTCTTCCTCTATTTTAGTGATTTTCCTCTCAGCAAGATTTATGTGATCGTACTTTAAACTCCGAATTTTTTTTTATCGCACAAAGAAAAACATGTTAGATGAATGAATGAGACCATTGTGTTGTAGTAATTTAAAAAAAGACTAGTTTAACCTCCACCAACTCACCAAACAATTTTAATGTTTTCAACTTGGTCAAAAAAACACTAAATTGATTATTTTTTAAAAAAAATAAAAAAAATACCGGCACTTCAAGTATCCTGTAATAAAGCAATAGAATCCTCAAATTGGATTCTCTTTTTTCTTATATTCATATTCATAGGCACACATAGGCCTCATTTCGCTGTCATGTATATTGTGGGATCCATAATGTATTTTTCTATTATTTCTTTTTTAATTTTAATCTTTTTTTTTTACTTTTTTTTTTTACTTGCATTTTCTTTTTTTGCTTGTTAATTCTTAGTGTAATTTTATTTTTTATTTTTTATTTTTTGTTTTAATAAAGAAACTTTGAAAATTACCCACGGTATCTATTATATATTTTATATCTTTATTACTATTTATTTGAGGAGAAATTAAAGTAATATGTCGAAAAAAATTAAATTTATTTATTTTTGGATGAATTCAAGAAAATTGAGGATAGTGAAACTAATTTTTTTTTGAAATTTCTTCAATAAAGTAAAAATTCATGTAATCAACCAATTGAACTACTAAAATTCAATCGGCATTATTTATTACACTTAAATATATAATTTATTTTAATTATTTAAATTTTAGTCATTAATTTAATAATAATGTATTAATGATATCAAACACTCAATTATCTTTTCTTTTTGGCCAAACACATACACAGCCCCTTAAACTTGGCCCTATTTTTCATTTTGGCACTCCAACTTAGCCTTGTTCCATTTTAACCCTTGAACTCCATTTTTTCTGTTCCATTTTAAATTTCAAACAATAATATTATTTTTTGAGATTTCTCTGTAATTTTGCATGAAAATAAATTGACGAAAGTTCTTTGATTTTCTTTCTTAAACATTCAATTAAATTAAATAACACTACTTATTTATTTTCTCTTATCATCTAGGCTATCTAAATTTAACGCAAATACTCACTTTTAATTTTAATATAAATCAATACGAATAAAAAAACTCATCTTCAATACGAGTAAAAAAAGACTCTTGTTCATTGCTAATAACACTACTAAAAAATGTTAAAACTCGACCGACTTTATTAGGTTGTTGGTGATTTTTAAGAAAGAAAACCAACACAATTTCGTCGGTTATTTTTCACACAAAAATACATAACACTCTTAAAAAGAAATTATTATTTTTTCAAAAGAATTATTTTTTGTTAATTTTTTATTTTTTTTAACTAAAATTAACTAACACGTGTCGATTTAAAATAATAAGTTGCATTTGAAGAATATATATAAATAAAGAAATCATAAAAATAGAATTTCGTGTTAAAATGGAACAGAAAAAATGGAGTTCAAGGGTTAAAATGGAACAAGGCTAAGTTGGAGTGCCAAAATGAAAAATTGGGCCAAGTTTGAGGGGCTGTGTATGTGTTTGGCCTTTCTTTTTCAAATTTGTTATATTTTCCACTTCTATGGCATGTATCCAATAAATATTGCCAATATTAATTTTGTGTTTCTCGTTAAAATTTTTCTTTATGTTTAGTATCTTAAAATGTAAAACAAAACTTTTATAGAATCATTTTTTTCTTATGGATTACGAAAATTAATAGAAAAAAAGAGTCAAACAAATGAATTTGTGAAAGCACAAAATAAATAATTGAATATATTTTTTTCACTAAAGGTAGGACTAAAAAAAAAAAAATTATAAAAATATTGGTAAAGAAAAGGGTAAAATTTGAGAAAATAGAAGTGTGAGAGAGACAAAGTGTGACAATAAGAGGGACCCACAAAAAACACTTGTCAAAAGAAAATAATGCCATCACACAACTATTGTTGATCGTGCCTCAACCACCGTAAAAATTTTCATCAGTTACCTACTCTTTGGAACAATCAAAACTTGTCATCTTTTTTTTTTTTTTTTTTTTCAATGCTAAGTTTTTTTTTTTTTCCATTATTATTATTAAAAATTAAAATAGCAAAAAAATTAAAATAAAAATTGGAATAATTAAGTACTGGTTTATTACAATCAACCCTGAAAATCGCCTATATAAAGTGTATAAAAATTTAGTCTTTGCCTACATCAAAGAAAATTCATCTTATAGAGAATTTTAATTTTAAGAAGTTATCATCATGTCTCTGCTTTCAGATCTTATCAACCTCAATCTTTCAGATGATACTCAGAAGATCATTGCTGAATACATATGGTGAGTGTTTTTTTTTGTTTTTTGCCACCCCATTAATGGGGTTGTTCTTGTTTTTACTCTAGAATGATAAAGATTGGATTTTTAAGTTTATTTGGTGTATGTTATGATTCTTGAAGATGTTTAAGGTTGTTTGCTGGGGTTTTTACTTGAAGGGTGTCTATTTTTTTTAGTGTTTTTGTTTGTTTTGGGATTTTAGTTCACCAAGTGATGTGTTTGTTGTGATCTTGTGAGTAGTCTTGAGTGTTTTTGTGGTGGTGTGGGGGATTTTTAATAATTTTTTGTATTTTTTTTTTGGTGTATGTTATGATTCTCGAAGGTGTTTAAGATTGTTTTCTGGGGTTTTACTTAAAGGTGACATTTTTTTTTAGTGTTTTTGTTTGTTTTGGGATTTTAGTTTACCAAGTGATATGATTTTTTGTGATCTAGTGAGTAGGAGTGTTTTTGTATACCCAATGGTATTTTTGTTGGGGTGGTGTGGGGGTTGTTCTGTTTTTGCACTAGAATGAAAAAGATTGGATTTTTGATTGTTTTTTGTGTTTTTTTGGTGTAAATTATGATTCTTGAAGATGTTTAAGATTGTTTTCTGGGTTTTTTCCTTGAAGGGTATTGTTTTTATTTGTTTTGGAATTTTAGTACACTCAATGATATGTTTTTTGTGATCTAGTGCATAGTCTTGAGTGTTTTTGTATACCCAATGGTATTTTTTGGGGGGAATTCTTAATGAGGTTGCTCTATTTTTACACCAGACATCAAAAAGATCTGTTCTTTCTGTTTCATTGTATCATTTTTTTGTGCTTGTTGTATGGATCTAATAATTCTTGAAGCTATGAAGGATTGATTTCTGTGTTTTTCCTCAATGGGTGTCTAATATTTTTATTTTACTGTTTTTGTTTGTTTTGGAATTTGAGTATGATGACTTGTTGAGTGTTTTTGCACACAAAATGGTATTTTGTTTGGATCTTTGCCACCTCATTAATGGGGTAGTTTTGTTTTCACACCTAACATGAGCAAGATTCTTTTTTTGATATTCTAAACACCTTTTTGGGTGTCTGTTTATGGATCTAAGATTCTTGAATCTAGTAAAGATTCTTTTGTGTTTTTTTTCTTCAAAAAAGGTGTCTTGTGTTTGTGTTTCTGGATTTTGAGTATAATGTCTCTGTTGTGATGTAGTGAAATTGGTAGTTTTTTTGGATTGAAATGTTATAAGAGTGTTTATGTGGTTTAATCTGTCAATTTCATTAGATCTACCTTTTTTCCCTTTGTTTTATTGTTTCTTTTGTAGTTTTCCTCTTCAATTGAGATCCTTTTTTCATTTGCTTTGAGTAAACAAATGACACTTTGTACATAAAAAGAAAACTTTCTAGTTTTTCACTAAAACTTGTATTTTTTTTAGTTTCTTGTGAAAAGTGATACATTCTGGAGAAAGATCTGATTTTTATCAGTTTTCCTATCTGGAAATTTATTTCAGTTCTTAGCTACTTGTGACTATTTTTTTGATTAAAAAAAGAGTACCTTTTGATGTTTATATATACATATTTTTGTCTGTTTATTACCAGGATTGGTGGATCAGGCATGGACATGAGGAGCAAGGCCAGGGTATAATCTCTTTTTATTGATTTTAACTTTACATATTTTTCCCGAGTTTTCGAATAAGTTGAAGTTTGCTTATATGAGTGTTTTTTTTGATTCACAGACTCTCCCTGGTCCAGTTACTAGTCCTGCAGAACTACCCAAATGGAACTATGATGGATCAAGCACAGGTCAAGCTCCTGGAGAAGACAGTGAAGTGATCATATAGTAAGCTAGCCTTTTGATGTGCAAAATCTGCTAAATTTTTTGTGAAGTGAACTTTATTCTGACTATTATTTATTTAATTGAAATTTGACATAGCCCACAAGCAATCTTCAAGGACCCCTTCAGAAGAGGCAACAATATCTTGGTCAGTTTCAAGATTTATTTGTTACCTATCATTAATTCCAGTAATCAAGATTTTCTAGTTGACTTTTGTTGAGTATCTGAAAAGAGTTTAACTTCTATACGTCAGTGACTTTAGATTAAGTTTCTTGAAGTCTGACAGCTGCATGTTGGATCCTCCAAAAGTAGTGCATTTTTCGAGGATCCAGACACGTGTCATCAACATAGACGGGAGAATTAACATGATGGTATTAGTTAAGTCCTTCTAGTGAATCATTTGTTTGATTCTTTCTTTTTTTGTACTGAAGGTCATGTGTGATGCCTATACTCCTGCTGGTGAGCCCATCCCAACGAACAAGAGGCACGCTGCCGCCAAGGTCTTCAGCCACCCTGATGTGGCTGCTGAGGAAACTTGGTATTGACATATTCTATTAAGCTTTTGAAGTACAGCTTAACCTTCTTTTCTCGGATACAATGATTTGCAAATTTCAGTTTGATTGAAGAAATTGTTTGTATGAATTAGGTATGGTATTGAACAAGAATATACCTTGCTGCAAAAGGAGGTCAACTGGCCTCTTGGATGGCCCATTGGCGGTTTTCCTGGACCCCAGGTATCTTATTAATTGCTATACATTTTGTTGCATTTTTATTTGTTTTCTGTGTCTTTTTGGCATTAGTTCTTTCATTTGGCTTATCTCCTTAGTCATAGATTATTTTCTCATATTGCTCGCATTACATTGCGTCACAAATGTCACATATTGCTGGCGTTCATGGTGATTATTGGTGTTCCTAAGAAGTCTCTATCTATTGCCTCATGCATTGATCTGTATCTGTGGTCCTAATATTTTATTTGTTTTGGTGACTGCTGCATTTACCCAACAATTAGGGACCATACTGATCAAGAGTTAGTTAACTGTCTATTTAATCGTATTTATTTTTGTGTCTAGGGACCATACTACTGTGGAACTGGAGCTGACAAGGCCTTTGGACGTGACATTGTGGACGCCCATTACAAGGCATGTATCTATGCTGGGATTAACATCAGCGGAATCAATGGTGAAGTCATGCCGGGACAGGTATGTAGGTGTTCTTGCTTGCTCATCTAGCTAGAATTGAATGATTTCACAATTATTTGATGTGTTTTTTTAAATCTTATGTAGTGGGAATTCCAAGTCGGACCTTCTGTTGGCATCTCGGCCGGTGATGAAGTGTGGGTAGCTCGTTACATTCTAGAGGTATTGCAGCTTAACAGTTGACACTTTGATCGACTATTTTGGTCCATTTCAATTCAATTCTCTTGCTATCTTGTCGAGAGCTTGAATGCAATTTACTTATTAACTTGGTGGTTTAACAGAGGATTGCAGAGATTGCTGGGGTGGTCGTGTCATTCGACCCCAAGCCTATCCCGGTGAGCTTTCTACTATGTAATTCAGGCGTTTATTTGATTTGATTATTGAAACACTTAGGATACATACTTGTCTCCCTTTCTAGGAAAACTGATGTACCATTTAGCATAATGTGGTGTATTAACAATGAATATTTCTTTTCTTGTCAGGGCGACTGGAACGGCGCAGGTGCTCACACAAATTACAGGTAGAGGGATAACACTTTACTTTCGACTTTTATCTTTAAATTCACCAGTCCTTAACGACTAAAACTTTGGTAATCTTTTCCAGCACCAAGTCGATGAGGGAAGACGGAGGCTATGAAATAATCTTGAAGGCAATTGAGAAGCTTGGCCTGAAGCACAAAGAGCACATTGCTGCATATGGTGAAGGCAACGAGCGTCGTCTTACTGGAAAGCACGAGACAGCCAACATCAACACCTTCAAATGGGTATATAAACACTTTCCCTTTCTCATCACTTTTCATTTGACAATAGAGTAACTTTAAATAGCTAGTCACAAAAGAACGACACCTAGCAGTTCTTTCTTTCTTAAACTCCGTTTCAAGCAAAGATGCATCCAACGTCTTAGCCTGTCTCACATTACACAACTTCATTTGACGTGTTCAGGGGGTTGCAAACCGTGGTGCATCTGTCCGTGTTGGAAGAGACACAGAGAAGGCAGGTAAGGGATACTTTGAGGACAGAAGGCCAGCCTCAAATATGGACCCATACGTTGTTACCTCCATGGTCGCAGAAACCACCATCATCGGTTAACCTTGAAGGCTTTTTACTATGAATTGTTCGAGGGATCGCTTGTTTCTGGTTTGCAGAATTTGAGATAGGAGAAAAGATTGAATTGTGGAACGACCCTTTCGACTTCACCTGTGTTATTTAGTTATAGGGGTAGTTTGTCTCTTGTTATTTTCTGTTTATTTGCCAGTTGAATTGTATTTTCATACAGCAGAGCCTTATTTCATTGCCTATGATTTGGCAATGCTGTGTTACATAACAATGTTATTCTTATTAATAACAAAGATATTGTAAGGGTTTGGTTCTATTGCTCATTGCACTACATTACTATTTTACCCTTATTTCATCGACAACGCGATTTTGTTTATTCGATAGATAAAAAAATAAACATATGAATAGTCTTATTTGATATATATTCCACTCCCCAAAACACAAGGAAGTGGGCTTGTTAAAATTAATTTTGGAATTAGTTATCTATTATCGCTTGTTGTCTGTCTATCAATGCACTTGCCTACCCCTCCTGCTTCGTAGGGCGGAGATGTCGAACCCCTTCGATTAGTTCGTGGTTTACTTCTTTAGATTTTGAATCCCCTTATTAAAATTTTTAGCTCCGCCACATTAGGGGTATTGGTGGCAAAATCAAACCCAATCTGCCTAATTTGTCTAATCGATTTATATTTGGCCTATTTATATATTAGCTCAACCCATTTCAACCTATTAAAATTAGTTTGATATGTAACTCAAACGAACTCTAGAGAAATTATGTAATTTTTTTTTAATAAAATATTGATATGCTATATATTGCCATAATAAAGATAAAAATAATTTTATTAGGTAGTAAAATATTGAAAAAAACAAATAAAACAACAAACACCCCGATATGACCCAAACAAATTTAGATTGGATCGGATCTTATACCGTTTATTATCTTGACTAACCTTCTTAAATTTGATTCAACCCGTCTAAATTTTGGCCCGATCCATCCAATTGCCAACCCCTTTTAGGGTTTACTTTACTAATTTTGTTATTAGAAAATATTATTAAACCCAAGAAAAAAGATCATTCATCTTTCTTTAATTTCTTCTAAAATTCAACTGTTCGATTACTCAAATGATGTTTCTCAGACAAGCTTCTGCTAATTTAATTAAAAGATTTCGGATTTCCCCTCAATTTCTTGCTGCTACTCCACTTCACAGAAGTTCCCCAGTTTTGCTACCCAATGCTGGTAATTTTTTGAATTTTTATGTATTGTGAGTTCTTTGCAATGAGCTATTAGGATAAAGAATCGATTTTTATGCCAATTATGCAGTTTTTTGAGCTACTGTATATAGTGATGCTGGTGAACTTCTATATATTCTGAGTTCTTTATAAAGAACCCATTTTCTGTTAATGAGAATAAAGTAGATTTGTTTCATGTTAAAATGTGTTTAATGATCAAGATTTGTATCTGGGCTTATTATGCAGCTTTTTGAGCTACTGTATACAGTGATGCTGTTAAGTTTTGAATTTTATGTATTGTGAGCTCTTTGCAATGAGCCCACTTTTTAGTCATCTGGATAAGAAATCGAGTTTTTTGTTCATATGAAATTGTGTTCAATGATCAAGATTTGCATTTGGGCTAATTATGCAGTTTTTTGAGCTTTGGTATTCAATGATGCTATGTGCTATTTTGTATTTCTATCATTTTGTTAATCAGCTGACAATTTTATAGAGCACCCACTTTCTATTCATCAGAATTAAAGAGTTAATTTTTTTCTCTTCATATTAACTTGTGTTCAATGATCCAGATTTGCATCGGGGATAATTATGCAGCTTTTTGAGCTATAGTACTCAATGCTGTGTGCTATTTTGTATTTCCAGCATTTTGTTAATGAAGAACCCACTTTCTATTCATCAGAATAAAGAATCGATTTTTTGTTCATATTAACTTGTGTTCAATGATCAAGATTTGCATCTGGGATAATTATGCAGCCTTTTGAGGTTTAGTATAAGATGATGCGAAGTGCTATTTTTGTATTTCCATCATTTTGTTCATCAGCCGACATTTTCATTTTTTGGCAGGACAATGTAGATTTTCGAGTGAGCTTGGTTCTGGAGGGTACTTTTCAGACTCATTTCGATGGATTTTTCTGTTTGGACCGGCTGGTATTCACTACTCTTATGGGGTAATCCATTTGTTTGTTGATGTTGTATGCAGTATGCTTATATTTATCTAGTAGCATATTAATGTTTTCTAAACAACAAATGTCCAGCTATCCAATACAGAATTCTTTTAGCAAGAAAGACCTCCACCTGGAATCTTATATGGTCAAACAATGTAGTAGAGGCAATATTGTGGTGCGGTCCTATTGATCTTTGAATGTTTCTTCAATTAAACACAATAAAACGTATGTTTCAACATGTCAGAGAGATTCATTTTTTATTTGTAATTTTTTTGATTCTAGGAGAAAAAAATATCCTGTTGTTTAAGGAAGCATCTTTCTCTAGATGTCATCATTTGAAGAGAAAATGATAATTTTCTAAAGATAGAGCCTTATATGTTCTGACATCATGACGTTGTATCTGGTTTTATCTCCACTCTATGCTTCTCATTTTTCCTACGAGTTCTGATCTATGTGAGTGCAGTTCTCTGTTGGCACACCATACATTTGCATGGAGAATTTTCAGTGCTTTCATGGCATATCTCTTTCAAATTGTAGTTTTTTTCTGGAGATTTTGTTATTGAAGCCATGTACGATGTGAATTGCCATCAGAACTATTTTGATAAAACATTAACCATATTTTCCTGTTGCAGCTGTAATCCTTGGAGTAAATGTCAGTCCTGCCTTGGCAGAAGAGGTTTCTACCCCAGCAACTACTGGAAGTGATGGAGTTGATGTTGAAATCAGTGGCTTGCGCAAAATTGAGGATGGGTCTGTAGTATCTAATATACACACATCCAAATGGAGAGTTTTTACAGACAGTGGAAGGGATTTGTTTTTACAGGCATGCAAGCCTCCTATGTTATCACTGATACTTTGGTATTTATCTTTACAATTCAATTTGGTTTTCATACTGTCTGAACTTGCAGTAGTATTTCTATTCAACTAGGGAAAACTTGAGGAAGCTGAAAAACTGTTCCTGTCTGCATTGCAAGAAGCTAAAGAAGGTTTCGGAGATAGGGATCCACATGTTGCATCTGCATACAACAATCTGGTAGGTCCACTATTAGATGCTTTTTGTCCTTCAGGCTCTTAATATAATCTTCTTCAGGCTGTTAATAAAATAATTTTTCCTTATAAATAAATAAATAATCTTATGCCTTTAATGTTATTTTTCAAAATTAATTCTAATGCTATGGCTGCCAAGTATTTTTATATCACCAAGTACTGGTAATTTGGGAAGTGATAGTCTTCAAAGTGCATTTTGTACGTTAGTTATTTGTCGGGTGATCGTTTAAAATTGTACATGCCAAGGAAGTCCATGAATAATGCACGCACTTTACAGAATTTGGTTCTTGGAGACGTGCTGATTTCATTTCTTATTAAGACTCCAATTTTAAGATTGTATTGCATGGAGAAGGTTGAATCTTAAGATGAATCCAATACCAATGTAGTAGTCACATGTGTAAAAAATGCCCTTTACTTTGAATGTCTAATACAAATATACAACATAAAGGATGGAGTGAGTACACGTAATTTTAAGTAACAGTTTTGCATGAAACTCATTTTTCGCTTGACTGATTAGTCTATTTTTGAAAGGTTATTGGCTATGTGTTTTGTGACAGGCAGAGCTATATAGAGTGAAAAAGGCGTTTGATAAAGCAGAACCTATGTACTTGGAAGCAATCATAATACTTGAGGAATCATTTGGACAAGAAGATGTACGGTAGGATTGAAATGACTTTTAATAAAGCAGACCTATGTTTACTATATATTAGTATTATAGTGACAACTGATTGTGGGGCATTCATATGTGTGCTATTTGATTACATGATTTTAATGGGTCCTTAATTAATACCTTTCCCTTTAATGGGGTCAAATTTTGAGTAGTATAGCAGTTTATATATATGAATTTTGCTACTCTTATACTGCCCAAAGTGAGGTCACCTGTGTCGAAGCTTGACACTTAAGCTTGAGTCATTGAAAAGCATAGAAGAAACATGGTGAATCGTCAACGTTTGCAAACAGGTCATCTATTAGCAGATCTGTTGACTTCCATGGTTTTCTATGAGAAAGAATTGCTGCACACTAGTCTTCAGTTCTTTTATATTCAATCAATGAACTAAGCCTCAATTTGGAGGTTGTTGGGTCAGTTATATGAATTTTCGGTTCATTAAAGTCCATTTCGATCCAATACGATTTTTTTGTCTCTTTAGACAAATAAGGAGTTCTCGATATTTCCCACTTATCTTGAATAAACACTTGTTTAACTAAAATCCCAATTAGTTGATATCGTCTATATGGATCCCATACCTTCATTGTGTTGTTTTCTTAGTTAAGTCCAAATTGATTCCATGTGTTTATAGGTCTTTGAAAACAGCGATTCTCTGTGTGGCGTTAGGTCTAAGGCATCTCTTCTCATTGTGTTTGAAGTTATATCATAGTTAATCTCCAAGGCTACAATCATATTATAGAGTGATAATTACTGCGTTAGTTCATCTATCTGCATCTTTGATTAGTTGCTTGAAAGTTGATTATCGCTTTCCCTTATATGCTTGCTTTTGTGTCGTAGAGTTGCGGCAGCCCTTCACAATCTAGGACAATTCTATCTTATGCAAAGAAAACTGGAACAAGCTCGTGGTGTCTATGAGGTAAGTGGGCAAACATTTTCAGACTCTTAATTTTCTTTCGCCATTCTCATTCATAAAATTTTCTGACATTACAGAAATGTTCATGACATCATTGTATTGTTTATTAAGCTGATGTATATTTCCTTGTGGTTTATTATCCATAGCCACTAGATGGGTTTGCTTAGAAGTTCTGGATGTTATGTGCTCGGCTGGCTGTGGCACAATATTGTACTGTTTGTCTGTTTCCATCTCAAACATATGTTTGTATTATTTATTGAAGGACTAGAATTGGATCCAAGTATGCTGTCATTTTACATTTTCTTTTTTTTGGAGTCACATTGGTGTATATGGATTTCTTTGCTACCTTCTTGTCATAATATCCTGTGTACATGATTTTGCTTTTCAAGAACCTTTATTCTGTGACTTTAAACTTATGTATTAGCACTGGAAACAGTTCTACTCTTAAGTTAAATGCTTCTAATGCTGACTTGAGCATGGATTGCTAGTTTCATTGAAGTTGAAAATAGTTTAAATCAATAAACCTTATCAAACTATACTTAGTTGGGCAAACCTGTATTGCATATTGCATGTTTTGTTTGACGTGATACATATCAAGTTAAAATTTGAAAATTTGGACTGCAATATGAAGGGAACATGTTGGGGCCAATTGATTACTTTTTTGGTTTTTCATAATCAACATAAGAGAAAGGTTTTTTGAGAAGTGCAAGAGTAGGGGTGATGCAACTTCCTTCAAAGCATATGCTTGAACCTTCCTTTTCAATTCCGAGGATATGACTTGGGACAGAACAAGATATATTTTTTTGGATGGTTGGAGTGATAAAATTTTTCCTTCACCAGTCTCTCACTTGATATGCTGAGGAATGGTAGTCGGTTTTAATCTTAAATATAACTTTTATGTAACAATTGGCTTTACCTTTTTCAATTTTTTTACTGATACTGTTTTCTTTTCTTTTTCATCCATATTATTAACATGACAGCGTGCTTTAAAGGTATGTTGTTATTACCAGGACTTCCAATGTATTTACTTCAGTTGTTGCTATTAAAATTTCTAAATATTGATCTTTCACCATTTGACCTTGTAGATAAAGAGGCGTGTCTTAGGGGAGGCTCATCCAGACTATGCTGATACCATGTATCATCTGGGAACAGTAAGGCCACAGTTTCCACTCCACTTCATCTTCATATAGTTCTGATGGTCTGCATAAAAGTATACTTCCTGATACACCCTAAGTTTGGGGCACAACAGGCCAACGCTTATATATTGGTTACAAACAGCTTATAACCAGTTTAAAATGGAGTTCCAAGCAAAGTGATGGAGAACAGGATAACACTTCAACTCCAAGTAAACAAGTCAAATACCAGATATAGAGCTACCCTGTAGCTAAAAAACAATTATCCAGAGGGACACACCATTTGTTCATGGACTTTGTTACTTCACTATCTTTCTCTCTATCTCTTGTTAGGATATGGGTTTATTCCACAATGGAATGCCTTTAGCCAAGCTGGCATGTCAAGCTCTGAAACAAGAGATCTCCTTCACAGCTTCTGCCTCTTATGCAAGATCTCTAATCAATCCGTTTCTTCCCCTACAACTATATGCATTTCATTTGTTAAAGTCTTGTTTTATCTTTAATTTCTTATTCTAGTTAAAATATAATATTTCACCTAAAGCTTTTGGCTTGTGCATAGTACATTCAATGTTTGGTTCTTTTCCTGTGTATATGACTTATGTTTCCTCTCTTTCACTTAATCTTTTTTTGATAGCTTTTCCTTTTTGGTCACCCTAGTTATTCATTAGTTAGCATCTACATTTATATGCTGGCTAATTTGAAAACGTAGACAGAAGTAAGTTTTGATATGATAATGCATATAATTTCTAGTGGCTCTCCCAAAATTTGAAACCACTTCTGCTGATGGGCAGTCTTTTCTTGTGTAGTCTGTCATTATTTTGACTGACAAGAGAATCCCACTCCACTTCCAGGTGCTGTCTCTTCAGGGGAAATACAAGGATTCAGAGGCTCTGATTCGCGATTCTATTCGGATTTTGGAGGTTCCCAAATTTGTTACACATGCTGATTGTGGATTTTGTGTAATAACATGATCTGTGTATCTGTTCTCACAAATTTGTTTACCATTGTAGGATGGAGGTCAAGGTGAATCAATGATATGTACCAAGAGGATGCGACAGCTAGCTCAGGTTGTGCTTCCGTATTTTCTTTTGCTTTTGTACCAAGGTTATGCAAATGTTGCTTGTGTATACAGTGAAAACCATTGAGGTTACTCTCGCTGGGTACAGTTAATCTAGCTAAAAGTAGTCCCATACGAAGGGACAGAGCACTATTTCTTTTGTCAATTCTGTATGATTGAGACCTAAAGCTTTTGTGGTGGAGGATACTACAGAAGATTGATTAAGTGTTGCTATCTGAATATGTCCTCCTAACATCTATGCTTGTAATTATTCTGAAAAAGACTTATTCAAGCGTAGAAAGAGCAAGATGACCTGGTAACTTAAGCTAGATATTTTCCTTCTGATTCTTAATAATGCAAGTAACTCTATCAAAACTTTGCCAAGATATATTCCAACTTTTTGCATAGATAACTGATTTGCTAGCCTGTTATAGTTTCAATACTTAAGTAGTAGTTCTGGTTTTAAGTAGCTCTGCAATATGATTAAGTGTTTGATCATTTAAGGAATTCCATCTGAACCGTGACTATTCTTCATGTATTTTGTTAGTAATTCGACAATTTGCATCTTAGCTGATCAAAGGAGAAAGCATGTGACTTGTACACTAAGGAAGTTTCTTGAAATGAAAGTTGTCATTCTCTATATTAGGGTAAAGGCATTGCAAATGACTTTTTTTTCTATAATTGGGGTTCCTATTTTATTTCTTTTTCTTTCCAGGAAGTTGTCGATCTCTCTTTTTTTGTCCTTTACTCATCTTGTACCAGCCTTAATATTCTGAAAGTATTGAGCTACTGCTCAATTCAAAATGTGTGTGTAATTGTAACAGATCTGCCTGGTTTTGTCGGTCAGAAAAGGCTGAATTACTTGGTAAAGTTGGCTTACAATCTACTCTCCTGTATAGATATACATCACAACTGACCGGATCGAAGAGGCTGAGAGTGTTCTGAGGAAGATTCTGCATATTATGGAATTAGCAAAGGTATACTAACCCCTTTTTTTTTCTTTTTCTGGAATCTTTCATTGTTCCAATCTGTTTTAGAAATGCTTATCTGAAGTAATACCTCCAGTTTGTATTATCCGTTTCTGGAGTGCTGAGATCTTCATTGTGCTCCCAGATCTTGTCGCTGTATATCTATACTCATTTTTCTCATATGTTGTTACTCATATCTTACAGGGTTGGAATTCTTTAGAGACTGTAATTGCAGCTGAACGCCTGGCCTTGACCCTTCAGTCGCTAGGAAACTTGAAAGAAGCTCAAGAGCTTTTAAAGAGGTGAATCCTCTACCCCAATTAATTAGTGAGTAAGGTGGATGCTTTTAAGATTCTGATCAAGCATGACATGATATGATTTTTGGAGCAGGTGTCTTGATGCCCGAAGAGCTTTACTCCCTGAAAACCACATTCAGGTTTCCCCTCTAAATCCTCAACATCATACTAGCAATTCAAGACGATTATATTATCTGTTGATTTTACTACTATGCATTCTTTGTAATTTCCCTTGTTTCCTTCTTCATAGATAGCTGCAAATTTGCTACATCTTGCTAGAGTTAAAATGCTCGACTCCAGTAAGCTCAACAAGAGTAATGTGGCTGAGCTTGATATGGCAAAAGATCTTTTAAGCAAGTCAATAAGGTATTTATTAGTCTTAGCTTAGGTTTTCATCTTACATTTGTCTGCTAATATCATTTCTTTATAGTTAAAGGTATATTTGTTTTTGTCAAAGTTCAGTTTGAAATATCTCTTGATTTGTTAGTATCCCTTGCGATTTCTCTCTTTGAGATTCATCATATTTTGTGCTTAGCTTAAATAAAAGTGGAGGAATACCTGTTCCGTTGTGCTACAATCACACCACTCTCAAATCCCAAGCAAAATTGACTAGCTTTACATTGACTGTCAATATACTTGCAATCCTTCTTATCTTGATTCGGAACCGAAAATGTGAGCTACCTTACCCAGGTAAAGTTGCATGACCACTATATATTTTTGATAAGACAATAATTGTAGATATGTAGGTATACAAGTATAATATAAGAAGTAGAGAATCTACCCTAGAATATGGTTCTCTGGAAAGAGACACAATTATCTAAAAATTTACAAGGCACTTAAGACTATTTCCTATTAGAAAAAGAATATTCCACTCTTTCAAAGACTTATCTTATCGTTTTCTCTCTGGACTACACACGCAAGTGTCAAGAGGGCTATATCCCGTGCACCTCAACTTCTTTATTCCCTTTAGAAGCGTAGCTGAATGTCACATCTTTAGCATTGGCTGGAGTTGGCCACTGTATGATGATCAAATTGACACCGACAATCATAGATGGCATGCTTCCATGCTATGTGAAAGTATATGCTCTACATCTTCTTCCAATACACTTTCTGCTCCTTCTCCATGTATCATGATTCATCTGTTTGTACAATTACAAGGTGAGGTTTTGGAATTTGTCCATTCTCAGTATTGCAGGTTTCTGTTTGAACCTCAAGTCTGAAAGAGTTCCATGTATCAGTAGTGGATGAACTCTTATATTATTTCTCACTTTCTTCTGGCATTGTTTAGCCTGTGCAGGTTAATCAAATTATGGTACTTTTGACTCATCTGAACTAAGTAGAAATTACTCAAACTATACGTTACCAATCTTGTTATTTAATGTGTAACTGGTAGCAAGAAGTTTAACATGTTTTTCTGTGTCAAAGGAAATGCTTTGCTCTATGTAGTTTACAATTGAACAAGGAATTGAGATTTCTTTCCCGAGGAATCTTTCTTTGCACTCAGGATAGCATATCTCTGTCTGATGAGTGTGATATTTATGCTATTTCATAAGTTATACCTTGCCCTATCTCGGAGTCACTATAAACTTCCCTTTGTAAGCTGGTCCCACAAGCTTGTGCATTATCAATATTGGTGACATCATGACAACTTTCCTTAGTTAATTTTTTTCATAATTGTTGATTGTAGTGTGGCTCGGGGAAACCTGGTGCGTTCCGTGAGAGAGAAAGGAAATAAACGGTCTTACGGAGAATCTGTGACAACAGTAAGGAGCAGGCAATCAGCACTGATTATCCTGGTCAGTCCCATTATTGATTGTTTATGAAGGGAAACAGCCAGTTAGATGTTATCCTCTGCTAACTTCTGTTATTTGAGCAATCCAACCAATATTTATTTAAGATGTTAAAACTGTTAGATCCTTTATTGGTTTTCTTTCTGTGAAGTAGAGGCATATATAAATATATGGTATTCCTTTATTTGGATACAATAACAGACAGCTATAGTTTAAACTAGCGGCCAAAGACACCAACGTCTTCTTTGTTCCATGTCTTGTATTAAGCAGGTTTTAGCAAATTATATCTTCCAATCCTCTCAAAATTCTTCTAATTTCTTACATTTTCTACTACCAGGCTGCCTAAGTTAATGTCCAGGCATATATGGGAGAATGTGTTCATCTTTTCTGCCTTTGCACTGTAGCTTAACTGACTGATCACTATCGACTTTTTAAAGAAAAATATTTTTCTTAAACTATACTATTTATATTAGTTTTATTGTGGATTTTCCTGCAGTTGCAATCACTTGATGCTCTTTCACTGTTGGAGATGAAAAGGCTGGAGCTTGAAGATTCAAAGGTTAGATTATATCGTGTTCTCTTTCATTAACAATCCTATCTGTTTCTCTTCGATATTTCAACGTTCAAACATGATGAAACTGATTTTTGACTGCACCTTCTACTGAAACAGGACCCTTATATCTCTGAAGCTGAGAGTGCTCTTCGTGGATGCATTTCTGCATACAAGGAGGTATGAGAAGTTCGGTTTTATATTGGTCAGTATGTTTGCAATTGTTATTTAGAATTACCGGTGTTTTTGCCAGGTTTGCACTTAGTTGAATGATCGTATTTGACTTTGTTTTCATGATCTTGTGGCTTGATTGGTTATTACCTTTTATTCTTGGTTCTTGCAAGTTCACACCACATGAGAGAATAGAATACACCAAATAGGAAGTCCCAAGGATTCGTTGAGTAACTTCTGTTTCTATCTCTGGATATATTTTCCTTGGATGGAGTCACAATTTTCTTTGAACGATGAATGTTATACTTCTCAATTACGTCATGTTATGATAGGAAAAACGGTAGGGAGCACTTTACCCCCCTAAAGTAGGATTTCCTGGCGTTAATCTAGACTTGTTGGGCCACAAAGCGGGTACTGGACACCGAGTGGGAAACCAGTGTTGTGAAAATCGACAAAAAGTGCGCTTAATGCGCGAAGCAAGGCACAAGCACTGCGCTTTTATGCTCTGAAGCGCGGTGCTACTAAAAAAGTGAGTGCTTCAGTAGGCGAAGCGAGAAGCGCGCTTAAAGCAAAGGCGATAAAAAGCGTGCTTAAGCACTGTTAGGCTTCTTTTTTTTAACTTCTGTATAACACACTCGTCTGCTGCGACTCAAACATTTCCCTATGTATATGATGTATATTCTTTCTTATAGTTTTAGTTATTATTTGTTGTTTGTGCAGTTTGTAAATGAGAAGTCATTATCTGATGCTCCTGGAGTAAAAGCTGAATACCTCGTGTGCTTGAAACATCTAGTTGATCTGTTAAGTGATAACAGAACAACGAACAAAGATCGATCCAGCAATGCTGCTTTACAAGAGTTGAAAGATGAAATTAAACGCGTTGAAGTTGAACTCTCGAAGAAAGGAGGGCGTAGAAGTTAGCTACTCGATGGCGTAAGTCCATAGCAATCAAGAAGTACAGAGATAAACGCTTTAACTCTATAAAGACACTGATGCCATTTTGTAATAGTTGTAGGAGGAAGGAAGTAAAACGAAAAATAGGACAAAGAGAAAAGGGAAGATTGCGTAGCCTCGGTCTGAGAAAAGTTGGGGTCGGTTATATGAATCTCCATTTCTTCGGTTTTACTGTATTTTTTATGTTTTAATAAAAATGTGCCATTTCAAACAGAGTGAGTAATTATTTTCAAAAGAATATCTTCTTGTTTACCCTGCATTATATTGTTAGAACCTTGCCTTTTTGCTACTTGTAATAAGGTGTAACATGTACTCATGAGTTCACAATCTCTTCTAGTAGTACTCGGGTTCGAGTTCTGAGAATGAGAATGAATTTTAGTAGAGGCTGTGAGTTACGGGTTCATCTGAATTTGATATCATTACCTCAAAAGCTTTCATCTGAATTTCAAATTCAAACTTGAAGTTGAAATTTTGGATCGGTCTTTATTAGTACTTTTTTCTTTAATCGAGCTTTATGCAACGTGAATCTTGATTAGTATTTGTTGGTGCTTAATTAGTGCTGTTGATTTTATTTTATTAGTACTAATACATTTTATATTTGTTATTATCTAATTAGACTAATCAAACAGCCGACGGCTAAATTATTGTTTGATTACAATTTTGGTGACTAATTATCTTCATTCTACTTAAAAACAAAATTATAATCTTTGTTGATTACTATTGTTTTTATTTTAGTTAATTGCAATTGATAAAGACCTTAATTATTCTTCCAAATTAAGATAAAATTACGTGCCGTAACCAAATTAAATTCCACTTTTATATTATTCTAAAGAACACTACACTTACATTTCCTTCTCAATCATTTAAATAAATAATTTGATGCGTAATTAGAAGGGTCTACCTAATAATACAAAATTTAATTGCATTTTAATATTCCAATTATTTGAAACTATTTGCTATGTTCATCATTTAGACCATATATATAATATCCATTGGCTTGCCGACAACAATATTACCGTACGTAATCTCGAAAGTCGAATTTGAGAAGATAATATATACATAACTTTATTTCAATCTTATTGATACGATAAAAATATCACCAATTATAAATAATAACATACCATGTGCAATCTGATAAGTTGAATTTCAAAAGATGATATGTACACAACCTTATTCTTATTTTATTTGACACGACAAAAATATTATTATATTATATGATAGGACGTATTTTAAATTTAGGAGTGGAGTATTTGCATATGCAACTTGACTGTGGGACATTATAGAAAAACCAGATTTATGAACTTTTGTTTCTTAAATAATTTATATATTGATAATTCATCTCAGGTCGATAGTATATAAAATAAAAACTTGAAAAATAAAAATTTCATTCTAAAAATCAATATTTATTTTAGAATGAAATTGAGAATTTGAAAAAAAATAATTACGATATTATACCTGGAAAACTACACATCAAAGGCTAGCTATTGAGATGGTAAAATCCAAGTGTATATAAACCACACATCAGCTCTTTATTTAATCGATGTTCTTGCAATATAATCATAACAATCAATAGATTACCACCAATGATTGTGATAGATGAATAAATGTTTTTCAATCTTAATCAATAATCTCTATTCAAATTAAAATATGAAATGAAATCCTGAAATTAGCGATTTTCTCTTTTTAGTAAATCGTACGCGTCACAAATTCAATTAATCGATAGAAAAAAATAGAAAGCATTAAAGACCGAGTCAATGTAAATAAAAAATCTGTCATCATTGTGAATGTAATATCCTTTAGAAATAGATTCTTAGAATTTTTATGAAAGTGAGTGGCTCCAATAGAATTAGTTTCTCACCTAAAAAAGTCATTCTAGGGCCCCAAAATGACTCAATTAAATTTAATACTATAGTTTTTTTGGTACATTCAAATTAAATATACGCATATTAATGTGTACATCATAACAATTATGACCCTCTAAGGCTCTAGCTTCTCTTTAGTAACGGAAATATTGAGTTTTTTTTCTTTTAGTTATTTCTCATTCAATATTTGATATATAATAGAGTTTGATCAATTCAAATTTATATTAAAAAATTCTCTTTTTAAAATGAAACTAAAACGTTACTTATCAAAAATAATTTTATTTTCAAAATTCAAATTCGAAATATCTCGTGATATATCATAAAAATATTTAAAAAAATTTATGATTAGCTAAATGAAAATCATCATGTATTGCTTAAAGTAATTCCACTTTCAAAAGTCAAAGTAGACGTTAGCCAGTGCACTTTTAGGTAGATTTATTAGTTTTATTCTAAAACATTTACATGACAAAAAACTTTATGCAATATATTATTTTAGAATTTAAGCTTTGCAGACTGTTAATATTTATATTATTATATTTTTTTTTTATAATATTCAATTACGTCGTTTTATAACAACATATAACTTAGCATTTCAAAACTTATATCGTAATCCAAAGTAGAGTAATACGTAATTTATGATACCAAATTAAGTTAAATTGATTGCGTAAATAATTTCACTCTATCAATAATATTGACAAAAATGGGGTAAGAGTAAATAATAAGGATTTATGTTATAGACACCAACTCTACAAATATTCTTTTAATACTATTAATGATAAAACATCATTGTTTTTATCGAATTATCAATTAGTTATATTTATTTGTAATTATCGATGACTTATAAAGAACTTTATTTTATAAAAATATTTTTTATGCTATAAATGCATAATACTTTTGCACTATAGTTACAAAAACAATATATTCAGTATCTTACACAAATAAAATCTGAAGAAGATGTC
The DNA here is from genome assembly GCA_029582685.1 of Solanum piurae. Lineage (NCBI taxonomy): Eukaryota > Viridiplantae > Streptophyta > Magnoliopsida > Solanales > Solanaceae > Solanum > Solanum piurae. The sequence continues at coordinate 2,968 of JAJOOO010000229.1, read as the reverse complement.
CACAACCTTACCCTTAGTAAGCATTTGGAAAAGCAACCAACTATTTTTCCCTTTTTCTTTATCGTGATGTTAGAACTAGCTTTTGCGCATTTTGATTAATTTCATCGGATATCTGTCACCTCTAATCAGTAACATGTACCAGATAACTTTATCCACCAAAGCTAGGACAGTTGAAAAGAATAACCTTATAATATTTTTTTGTTTTCACTAAATTTTGAACTTGAAATTTTCAGATTCTCAACCACTTCACTGACCATCCCGGCACTAGTAAACATTTGGAAAAGCAGCCAACTATTACAAAAGTGTCAAACTTTTAGTACTCTCATTATTTCCAAATCCAAAAGAAAAATATACACTCTTTTTTTTTCTTCTTCTTCTTTCAAGAAAACATCATGTCATCTTCATCTTTCCACATAAAAAAATCATCAAAAATTTGTACCAATAATATTGATGATTTATCTCTAGTGAAATCAACAACATTGGCTAATTGGTATGAAGAATTTGAAGTACTTTCAAGAAATTATAAAAAGGCTCAAGAATCATCATCAAGGTACAAATTACAAGTTATTAAAGAAGTTCAAGAATTGTCATCTTCACCTAAAGTTTTTATTCCAATTGTACAATTAAATAGCAATAATAATAATAATATTTCTCTTTTTGATAAATATGAGATTGATAGAATATCAAGTCAACTAGAAAAATACATAGAAAATAGTTCTAAAGAGAAAATAATTAAGAGTAGTCATGAGAAAAAGTTTAAGATTTTTAAAGGGTTTTTATTGTTTAGATATTATAAAATGATGAAGATGAATATGTGTGTTACAAGTTCATATGATGATGTTGTGGTGGTGGAGAAAAGTGTTTACAACAATTCACGGTTGCCGGAAAAGTCACCGGCGTCAGCGCCGGTGGTGAAGTTTGACACTTGCCGGCCATGGAGTAAGCATGTCTAGTTGGTTATGTCGTGTTGGTCAGAGATGGATTTAGAATTTAAATTTGATGTAGTTAAAAGTTCTTATCGCTGAATTCATTGTATCTCTAAGATTGCGAGTTAGGATTATGATAGTTGCTGAATTTGTAATGTATTTTCATGTATATATTATGTTTCACATCGAAAATATTGGATTCGATTCCACCTCTAATGTTTGCGCAATATAAGGAAAACACACTTTAACAAGATTTTCTTTTTCTTTTTCATTTCCATGCCTCAAATTCGAAATATATGATTATAGGTGAACTAATTTCATCCATCCATCGAATTAGATTCTACATTTAGTCTTCTATTTAGTTGTCATTTAGAAATTAAATTGTGACAACATTCTTGTTTAATTTTTTATTATTATTGATATTTGATAAAATTTACATTATAACTCGATCAAATTTCAGTTCATGGCGAAAAGTTTTATATTGAGATACAAAGTTTCCTCATAAAGACAATTTATACTCAAAATTCAAAGTCAAAACTTTTAATTAAGTTTGTGAGATTGAGAATTTAATTCCATTTTCATTTATTGCAATATATATATATATATATATATATATATAACATGTGGTGACAAGTTGCTATTATATAATATCTTCTGCATGGTACCATAATAAATGCTTTATGTGGGGTCTGATCTGTCAATTTTTAAAGAAGTGGAGTCAAAGTGCTCATAAACACAATTATAAATAACTATAAATTAGTGGAGTGTCAAAATAGAAAGTAATTTTTCGTATATTCATTTCTACAAGAAGCGAGATAACTTTTTAAATGAAGTGATAAAATTGGAAGATATACGATTTTTCATATTTAAATTAATTAATGAATATGATTCATTATTTAGCTTTAATAAATAAAATATTTAATGAATGTTTGATATTCATTCTCAAACATTACCATTAGGTAGAAAGAGTGAGACAAATGTTTCTTTTTCTAAATAAAGTGTAAAATCCATTTAAAAGTATCAACATAATATTAGACCTATTAATTTATTTTCTTGAGTAATTTTATTTTTTTAATCAAAACAATATTTAGTAATTAAATAAATTCTAAAAGAACAAAATTGATTTTGAGTTAGACGAATTAAGCTATGACCAATAAATTAGCGAAAGCTTCAAAGTAATCCATTCATTTTAACCTAAGCATTAACTTCAATGGAACAAGCTTAGCCTTAATTTATTTTTGCAAATTTCTAAACAAATTGTTCGACTTATTGACTAAGTTAGCCCAGCTTGCTCATTTAACAACTTCATATTTCTTTTTTTTTTTGGTTGATTTGCACTTTTGCTCCTATTTTATGTGTTTTTAATTTTTCTTCCTTCCGTATTACATGAATTTATAATTTTGCATCATAATATTTTATAAATAATGCGTCCTTCAAGAATTTATTCTCTTTTATACATAAGTTTGCTTTCTGAAGATAGAAATTAAAGACCTTCCTCTTAGAAGAATAAAATTTAAATTTCAATTCATTTGAAGAGCAAAATTGTAACGGTTCAGTCCGCTAGTAATATTGTCCGCTCCGGAGTAAGGCCTACTGGACTTTAAAATGTGTCACTAGTGGGTAAGACCTACTTACTAGAACACTAAGGTTTACCCCACCGCAAACAGAAGTGACAGATAATTTTGTAGCGGTCCAATCCGCTAATGATATTGTCTGGCGTCCACTATGGGCTTAGGCCCGCACGACTTTAAAATGCATCACTAATGGATAAAACCTGTTTACTTATATACCGAACATGTCTGTGTTTTGTGGATGTGAGACTTGTTATCTTAAACGGGATATACACAGATATTTGATTTTTTAAAATTATTATTATTATTTTCTTAAAATTTGGTTTAGTGGTTTACTATTGTTACCCCATTGATGAACCTCAAACAAACAATTCAGAGATGTTCACAATGACCATCTCAAGAAAAGCACTAAAAAAACCCCTTTCTCCTCCCTTACACCACCTCTCCACCACCCCCCCCCCCCCCCCCCCC
>JAJOOO010000228.1:0-20522 GCA_029582685.1 Solanum piurae | reverse complement strand
GTTTCTTATGCTAGTGCACTTGGTAGAATTATGTATGCTCTGGTGTGTGCACATACAGATATTGCTCAATCTATAAATGTGGTAAGAAGGTACATGGAAAATCCAAGTAAAAGACATTGGTAAGTTGTGGAGTGGATATTAAGATATCTCAAAGGAGCTTTCCATATTGGCCTAACCTTTTGGAAAGGTGAAGGTATTTCAATTCTCGGTTATGCAAGGGATCTTGCTAGAAGGAGGTCCACAACTAGATACATCTTTACTCTCATTGGCAATGTCGTTAGTTAGAAATTGACTTACAGTCGATTGTCACTTTGTCTACAAAGAATATATGGTAGAAAAAGAGGCAATGAAAGAAGCTATCTGGTTGAACGGTTTGGTGGCAAAATTGAGTTTGGTTCAACTGAAATCAACTCTAAGATGTGATAGTCAAACTACTATTCATTTGATTAAAAATCAAAGATTTCATGAGCTTCCCCAAACACATTGATGTCATATTCCATTTCATTCTAGATGTCGTTGAAGATGGAGATATAAAGGTTGAGAAGCTTATCACAGATGATAATGTTGTTGACATGTTGACCAAGATAGCCCAGCTTGCCAAGTTTTCACACTGCAAGAACTTGACGGGAGTATACATCAATTGATGCAACTGTGGGAGAACAACTGCTAGGAGGAGCTAGAGTGTTCAACAAAGGTTTGATTCTTCTTGTTTCTTACAATGAAATTTCCTAGTAATCTTAGAAGTTTCAACAGAAGTTATTCATACACATGCTCGGAACACAGATCAAGGTGGAGATTGAAAGATTTGTTTGGGTCCTTGTGGGGTAAAACTCAATGGAAGAAAAATCCATGTGCCAATTTACTTGGCAAGGAAATAAACTTGGTGAGCAGGGTAAACTTTGTGGAAGACAAATTTTGTATTTCTTTTCTTTGTGCTTGGATCCCACGTTTGGCCACCTATTAAAAGATGGCCATTCTTCATTGTTGAAATCATCCTAAACTTATAACAAAATATATAATAAAAGTAGAAAATATATTAGATATAATTGGGATCTCTCTCATTTCTTTGGTAATATACAGGTAGTTGTTCTCTTGGGGACAAATGATCATTCTTATCTAAACCATGTTAAATATATTTGTTCTTCATTGTTCCTTATTTTCACATTTCCACTAATAGGGGTTGTGTCCCGATTCGAGTGTCGGGGTGAGAATTGATTACTGGTTCAAATATCGGATCGATAAAAAAGAGTGGGGGTCAGGTCCTATTTTGGAAGTTTAGTTCTCGATATGGGGGTTAGCATCAATTTCCAATTTGGAATTCGGGTCTTGGGAGTGGGAAGTGATAATTATGGACTTCATTACAGGTTTACCTCATACTCGCAGACAGCATGACTCCATTTGGGTGATAGTAGACAGAGTCACTAAGTCCGCTCACTTCTTAGCTGTCAAGACAACAGATTCAGCGGAGGACTACACCAAACTCTACATCAATGAGATAGTTAGGTTGCATGGGGTTCCTTGTCTATCATCTCAGATAGAGGTCCTCAATTTACCTCTCATTTCTGGAAATGGTTTCAAAAAGGTCTTGGTACTCAAGTAAATATCAGTACAGTATTCCACTCGGTGCTAAGCATAATTCCCATGAAATAGTATTTTCTTACTTATTCTCATTATCCATGGAAAGACATGTCATTTTTCCAATCCAACTAGTTCATTAGGATAGCTCTTATTCATTGATTCAATTAGGTGAGAATAGCCTTTCAACCTAAGAATCCTTTCTATGTGAGAAAACATTTCACATCATGGTTGTAAGTGTTTTATGAGAATATCTTTTCACCAACACAACAACAACAACATTGGTACTTTACTCTCAAAGGCACCCTTAAAGCATTTACATACGTTTCATAAGATCATGCATAAACTCATACTTTTCCCTTTCAAGGTTCAAAGCTACTTTCAATCACCAAATCTAGAATTCTAGCATTATATAGGGATTTTATCATAAATTCAAGTAATTCTATTACTTCATGCTTTAGATCATAAAACTCATCTTTCATAATCAACAACCCAACCCTATGAGATCACAATTTGGAAAATATGGGGGTTTGCATGGGTTCATAGGGGAAACATCATAAAAGCATTGTAAATCATCAATTCATGCATATTTTAACATAATTCAATCATTAAGATCAATAATCAAAAGAACTCATGATGCTTGAGGAAAACCCTAGCTAATTGGGAATCATACCATTTAAAATAGAGGAATTTAGGGACTCCATGGGTGGAAGGAACCCATAGATGAAAGCTACCATACCTCAAGTCCAATTGCCTATCTTAAATTTGGATCCTTAGCTTCAAACCCTAGTTGAATCTTCTTCTTCTTCTTCAAGTTCTAGAGAGAGAATATTTGAGAGGAGTTGGTTTTCTTTTGGGATTTAGGAAGAATGAATTAAATGGGTGAATTTAGGGTAGAAAGACTTATATAGGGGTTCTAAATATAGGAAAAATGACATAGTATAGGAATCAATTAATTAGGAAAAGACCCAACTGACCCTGAAATTAACTGCCAGGTGACCATCCACGGACCCTAGTCGACGGACCGTGGTTTGACCCATAGCCCGTCCTGGTGGACCGTTGGTCATCATCACAGAGGGTGATTTTTAGGGTCTCGAACCACAGACACCTGACCACGGGCCGTGGTCTGACCTACGGTATATAGGTCGTGTCGTGGCCTTGAGCCCTCAGACCTTAACAGGCAGGCCAACCACGGACCACACCTATGGTATGTGGTCCACTCCACGGGCCGTGGTTGGCCGGCGTGGTCTGGCACCTGCAACTTTCTGAAAATCTTCTATTTTGGTTTTTTTGAATACAAGGTGTTACAATGTCCAACAAAGACTTATCACTAGTTGCTGGGCATTGAAAAAGATCAAGCTTCTCTAACAGATGACACCTATGAGAAATCTCATATAAGCCTTCATCACCAACAAAAGATACATTCGACAAGGAAAGGTCTCTCAGAGTCGGGCAACATCGAGTGATGGCCTTGAGACCAGCATCAGTCACACCATAAAAATGATTGTTTCCTTAAATAGATAGATTTTCTAATCCTCCACGATTTACAATTCTAACGGCAATAATAAAAAGTTTGACATATGTGGCTTCCCTACCAAAAAAGGACCTGACAAGATATCCCTCACCTTCTATACCATTAGATTTTGCAATCTCATCCTTGCGAATGCTGCTTAAAGCATAAGCCAGCGCTTGGAAATAAAAGCACAAACACTTCTCTCTTGTCCACTAGAAAGACTTTTAAATACCTCAACGAGGTATTGATCACAAAGGATTTCAACAGAAGGATGATTCCACTGCTCAAAGTTTTCAAAAGTGGTAGTGACACAAATCTTCTTCCTATTTCACCCACGTGATAAAAGAAGAGATGATTGTCTTGAACTTGGATATGAAGCTTGGAAGAAAGCACCATTTTCTGAAAACCAAAAGATTAAAAAAACATCAAACAAATATCAGAATAGAAAATAAAAAAATTCTAGAGAACATACACCACAACCATACATGATATACTCAAGACAAATTGTCAAGATATACCCATCATGTTTTCTCATCACCATCTTATATATCCCTCAACAAATATAGTCACAAAATATGTTCTTCTTGGACTAAACATCATATAGATTTAGCAAGAATAACAAGTAAAAGGTCTAAATATTCTAATCCATCAACCAAGCCAGCTAGCTAGTCACAATTAAATTTTTTTGGAAAATGTTCTCTAAATCAACTTATTTTCCATTTGGTTTAAGTAAAATGACTTAACTAAAAGAAATAAGAAAACATTTTCCAAAACTCTTTTTCAACCTCACACCATCCTAAGTCAAATCTCGGGTACCGATTATCAATACTTATTCAGAATCCGACTCATAATTCTCTATTAAGGACCCGACTCTCGACCTTGATACGATACCCACCAAAATCTCGAGTCCTGAATCAGCTCGAGATCAAATCTTGATTTGGGTGTCGGGTACAAGTAAGCATTCGATGTTGAATTCTGGGTTAGGTGTTAGGGTAGTGATCTGAGTCAGGTTTTGGGTCAAGAGTCGAGTTTTGGGTCTATAGTTGAGATTAGGTCTATGTTCACGTGTCAAGTTTGTATCCTAAATTGATTGTTGGGGTCAGGTATCGGGGTCTGATCCCATTTTAGAAACCAGTTTTTGGATTTAGTGATAGGGTCGGGTCCAGCATCATTGTTAGATAGGGTCCTGGTTCAAAACTTGGGTCCAACTTAGATGTTGAATCTTGATTTCAAGTCTTAGGTTATAGTGGCAGGGTCAGATTCCAGGTCGCCTGTTGGTGTTGTTAGGTATTTTCCCTTATTTCTTACCATAAATGGATTTTTCTTTTCCTAAAAGGAAAACATAAAGTTTCCATATTTGGCTAGTCATTTTCTTGTAGGAAAAAGTTTAGGACTCTATAAATAGAGATTTGTTCCTTCTAACATAGCAACATTCACAATGTAGTCCTAAGAGCTTTGAGAGTTTTTTCTGGGGGAGAATTTTTGGGACACTTATGTTAACCTCTTTGTATTCCGAGTGAATTGGGTGAGGTTATTTCTCTCTATATTTTGTACTCTCATATTTATATTGTAGATTGCTCATCTCTTGTGGACGTAAGTCGATTGACCGAACAACGTTAAGTCTTTGGTATATTTCTCATTTGTCTTGTTATTCATGGCCTTTCGAGGTTTAGTTTGTTAGCTTCCGCATGATACCTAATTATTTCAGTCATAACAAGTGGTATCAGATCTAGGTTCAATGGTTCAATGATGGAGCCAGGTCAGAAATGGGTGTTCATCTTGACGGGTGTAGTTCTAGTCGCAACCTATTTGACAGTAATGAAGATTTTTCATTTGAGAAATTTGTCCAGAGAAGATCTTTGTGTTGAGACATAAATTTTGCAGAGGAGATGCAAGCTGTTGAATATTATGTGAAGAAGGTGAAGCAAATTTATTTTATCAGAAATTCAGGACAAGGGGGAGATTTGTTGCGTATTTGCCCTAATTTCTTACCAATACTCCATTTATGGCTAGTCTTTTTCTTGTAGGAAAAGGTTGACTCTAAAAATAGAGGCTCGTTCCTTCTAACACATGATCATTCACAATGTAGTCCTAGGGGCTTTGAGAGTTTTGTCTAGGGGGGAATTTGTGGGACACAAGTGATACATTATCACTTGTTTGAACCTCTTTGTATTCCGAGTGAATTCGTTGAGGTTATTTCTCTCTATATATTGTACTCTCATATTTATATAGTGAATTTCTCATCTCTTGTGGATGTAGATCGATTTATCGAACCAAGAGTTGTGGATGTTAAAGAAATGCCCAAAATCACCTAACTCCAAGCTCTCCAAGAGTTGGTTTCTTTTGAAGAAGAAAGAAGGAAAATGGGAATTTCATCTGAATGATTTTCGCAAAAGCAGACATTTGTTCGCTTAAGAGAACCCACCTAAAGAGGTGTCTTTCTCTTAAGTGACCACTTAGTCGCTTAAGCGACCTTCGTAAAATCCAAGAGTGGGTCGCACCTCCTTGGTGTGTTTCACTTAAGCAGCCCCTTGGTCGCTTAAGCGACCAAAAGTTAGCTTAAGTCGTCGCAACAAACACCAGCAAAAACAGGAAAAAGGCCCTAAGTGTCCAAATCTTTGAACAAAGCCTCAGAATTCATTCGAAGTCCAAACGACGCAAACCAAAAGTTCAAACTACTTAGAAACGACATTCTAGACTCAAAAAAATCAATGAAAAATCCATCCAAATTTGTCTCGTTCAAAGTCAACACTTAAACAAAGAAACAACACTAAAACTCCAAAAGCTAAAACTCACCTTGACACCCTGGAGAAACAAACCAAAGATTGTTCTAGACCAAACTTGGCATTTCAAAGCTACCGCGCTGATGAAATTTGATTCCGAGCACATTTACCAAGAAAACTTCCCCAAGTTCCATTTTGAGCAAAACTCAGAAGCCAAATGCTTAATCACGCCAACTCCAAATGAAAGTCTGAAAAGCCAAACCAGTCATCAATCTAGACCAAAATGATCATTATGGAACTGATGGAACTGATGGAATTTTGATCCAACATCATAATCTCTGATTGTTGACTAAAGTCAACTCCTCCAAGATTAAAGCTTCCAAAACTCAAAACTCACACCAAACTCAACTGAACACCTTGGGAGCGTGCCAACTAGCCCAGAACCACACACAAGTTACACAAAAGCTATGGAAATGGGCAAAAAGGGAAAAGCACAGAGAAACACAGAAATGACCCCAATAATCATTAATGGTTTGGCCTATTCTAAGTGAGATTAAGTGATTTCTAGTTACTCTAACCTCTCACTCTCTCCTAACTCTCCCAAATTAATGTTTTTCCCTCTAATGTCTTCTCTCAAGCAAGAGCTAGGGTTCTAAGCTTCAAGTCTCCAATTAAGAAATCAAGCCAAGGTTTTTACTCTAAGTATGTGGGATTTGATCAATGGGTATCCCTTCACCCATTGAGTCCCAAGAAAACTCCAATTCTACAAGTTTATGATTTCTACAAATCTAGGGTTTATAGGATCTTTATGGATTCTTTATGACTTTCCCTTCTTCTTCATATTTAGACTTTAATTGCATGATTCTAATTATAATTTCATGTTCTCAATTGTATTTTCATGAACCCTAAATATACAAGTATTTTCATGACTTAAAACTTTCGTGATTTCATAATGCATGCTTCAGATTATCAAGTTTTCATAATTTCAGATGCGTTCAGAGAAAGTGTCTTTTTCAATTATACTCAGAATTTATGCTATTTCATATGCATATCTCAGATTATTATAATGTAGCACCCCGAATTTTTTTAAGTTAAGACCCAAACCATTCTTCATTTGTGAATAAGATCGTACCGGGTAATTCATAAATTTTTCATATGTGTAATGGTCAATTCTTTAGTGTGGGAATCATTTTGGATATCGATTGAGGTCACTAGAATCTCTTAGCACAAAGTTGAGTTGAAAGTGTCCTTACCGATTAAGTTTTGATGTAAGATTCTACTTAGGTCAACTTCAAATGACCATATTTCTTAGAATATAAAGAGTTACATGTCTCATAACCTATCAAATTAAAGGTATTTGAATCTTCTTTCCAACAACACCAATGAGTTTTTAGTAAAAAGTTATGACCATTTTAGTAATCTGCTGCAGTGTAGTGATGAATTAGCAGACGGAAAAATAATAAAAAGGTCGTTTTTGTCTTTTTACCTCTAAGGAAATCCTAAACGAATTTCTCAACTAATTAAAGGACCAAAACAATCAGATTTATCATCCCTTAATCCCTCATTTCTCTTCTCTCTCAAATACTAAAGCAAAACCCTAAGGAAAAATCAAAGTAGAAGACTTCATTCAAGATTCTTTCAATCTTTTTCAAGATCCTTCTTCAAGGTAAGTCCTTCTCCAAGAATTACATTCTTTCCAACGCAAATTCCTCCATACAATTATGAATCACTAATGAAAATTATAATTCTTGGCCATATAAATTTCAAGAACTAATTCAAGAATCTCAAGAATGGTTTTCTTGATTGTTCTCCTTCAAGCTAGGATTTCAAAGCTTCTAATCAAGTTCTTCTTCAAGAACTTTGTTCTTCCAGGTATGTAAGGATATCATAGTGTTGGACTAGTTCGTCCTCATGCCCTACATCTACTTTCAAATCAGTAAAAGAGAAATCTAGAATTCTACCCCTAGATTTGAGTATTCTTGAGATTTTGAGTTCTCGAGTTCCTGTTTCTTTTTGAAATTCTAAACCTAATTATTAAATTGTTATATGTTTATGCATTAAGTTTCTTGAGTTGATTCGTTCATGCCCATAATTTTGCATGAACTTTATGAATTGAGTATTCTTCAAAGGAGTAGTGTCGTTGAGTTATGAGTTCCGAGTTCTTGAGTCATTGAGTTCTTGATTTCTTGAGTTCTGAGTATTGAGTTTCCATATTGCTATTAAGATCCCTGAGTTGAGTCGTTCATGTCCATAATTCCGCATGAACCCTATGAATTGAGTTATAAATCTTGAGAAGTTTTTTTTTAAAAGCCAACACTTGAGTTTAAATTGAGTTTTTGAGGAAGTAAAGATGAGTTTTGAGAAAGAGTTTCTAAAACATGATTAGTATGACAATTGAGTATGCCATCAATGTTAAAGCTAGATATACCATCAATTTCATCAATGATCATATCACAATATGATTTTCATATATTTTTTAGAAAGAGCTTTCAAGTATGAATTGAGTAAGAGTATAAGGGAACTAAGTATTCCTAAAGGTATCAGTTTTTACATTGATAAAAGAGAAACTTTGATTTCTAAATGAGTTACACGAGTTCAAAGATATTTCAAGAGTAGTTACCTCTTTTAAGAGGATAGTTTGAGCATTTGTCTCAAACCAGAGGAAGAGTATGTTTTTAAACATTGATCATAATGTTATATCACGTATTTTGGAAGTAGTATCGAGCATTGAATTGGGTTAGAGTCTTTTATGATTCGGAAGTCTCGTAGAACTACGTAGCTAGCGTAGGATAGGATAGCATTGACTCTTCATGCGACTCCTCACTGCCTTTGACAAGGCTAATTAGATGGATCCATAGTCACGATACCATTCTATACCCCGACAAAGTATAGGATAGCCCTGGCAACGTGAGGTGAAACATTATATCATTACCAGATTCATGGTAATGCTTGTCGATTAGAGAAACTCCCCACAAGTAAAATATATTATTTTTATGTTGCTTTCATTGTATATTTTATTGTAAAGCTTAAATGGTTTTCACTTCATGTTTATGTATTGATTTAGTTGAATATATATCTATATATATTGCAGTCCTTTCATTCAGTTATTTGTTATTCAGCTATATTACAAACTTGTACATTCAATATATTGATGTCATTCGACCTGCATCTTTTATTGATGCATATACATGTTCTTAAGATCCTCAACAAAAGTCTGTTGAGATCACTTCATCCGCTCGTCAGCTTTTGAGTGAGGTCTCCTTGCTTTCAGAGGACTCCGATTTTATGAGTTGTTAGTATTAGTAACATTTTGAGTATGGGTCTTGTCCCGACACTCGTCTATATATAGTAGAGGCTTCATAGATAGACAGTTTTGGAGAGTCTTTCAGTTTTCAAATATTTTATTTAAACTTATGTTTCATACTTAGTATATTCGGCAAAGTTTTGAGATTCAGTAAACTATTTTTTAAACGTCTCTTTCAATTAGATGCTTATGTATGCTTGAGTTAGTCTTCCGCTTGTAGTGAGCCAGGATGAGGGTTCGCTTGGAGACCAGCAATGGTTCTTGAGTGCCGACCACGTCCAGGGTGTAGGCTCGGATCGTGACACATAATTTAGATGCTTTCAGATATAGTATCTCTCAGTATATCTTCAGTCATCATGATTTATGAGTTACTCAGTGTTTATCAATTTAGTATGTATGACAAAACACTCATTTTCATCAGGTTCATGAAATTTGCATGATATTTGATTTATTTCCTCTTTTAATAATTTTCCCGGAATTCTTCTTCGTCATCCCCACTATAATTCTCTTAGGGAATTTGGTTAGTGAGTCTACCTTTGCCTTGATCCTAGCATAACTAGATCGTATTTGATTCTTCACAGTCATATCAACTTGTAGGTTTTTACCATCAACAACGACCATAGAAAATAATACTTCCTATATAAAATAGTTAGGTGTACATAAAAGATATCCATGTTACTGCAATTGTTATTTCTTCATTAGAGTCAAATAACAAATTCACGAAGAATTGTAGGATTATGACCGTCTAATATTTAATTTTAGTGAGTGATTTCTTCCTTTTGTGCCCTTGATTCCCTATCACAAATTCAATTATTACGTTTAATCATCAATTTGGGTGTAAACAAACACCTAAAAAGTGACGAGAATGCATTGGTGTAAGGGGAAATGAAAAGGAATTCAAAAGGGAAACTTTCAAAAATGATTATAGTTTAGGCTTAATTAGAGAACTATAGTTATATTTTGCTTAATTACGAATTATAGCTACATGTTTGGGGGAGAAGAAGTGAGCGAGACTAGGAGAGTAAGAGAGGCGAGTGAGTTCTGAGAGAAAGAGGGAGGAGAGTGACGAGAGAGGTTAAAATATACTTGTAGTATTCGTTGTATCAGGTTATATCACGAATACAATTGATACAACTGATATATATCAAAATGAATACAATTGAATAAAAAAAAGTATTGTATTTAGCTACATATTAGGAGAAGAGAGGTGAGCGAGATCAAGGGAGAATGAATACATGTTGTGTTTCACAAATACAATTGATACTATTTACAAATATAGTTGATACAAATAAATAGTTGTCTATATTTGTTGAAATAAAATTGATATAAAATACAAAGGATGAATGCATATTGTATTCGTTGTATCAAGTTTTATTACAATTACAACTGATACAATCAATTTGTATCATATATCGAATATAATTGTTTTAGCGAATATAATTTGTATCGACAAATACAACTAGTAGAATATAAATTGTCAAAATAAAATTGATAGAAAATACAAAATATAGTTAATACATAATACAAATACAGTACTATGACATATAAATACATTTGATACATAATACAAATATCATAGGAAAAATTACTTGGATGAGTGTCTTTTAACAAATAATTACTGATTTTAGCGATACTTTTTGTTTATTATCGTTTATAGCAATGCATAACAATACTATGATAAATCTGCAATATATATGTATTATAACTATTTTAAAATATATTAGGCGTGTTCGGTAAAAAAAAATTGACACATTGTATTATAAATGTATTAAAATGTGTGATAAATATATTATCCATCAATAAAACATGTATTACATGCGTTTTATAAATTATTCTCTGTAATATGTATTAAAATTGTATTATAAATGTACTAAAAATGATCAAGTAAAAATAAAAATGTTATTATTATAAATAATAAATATTTTCTTAATAGTATATTTATGAAACGATTTTTGGGTCGTTCCGAATTCAAAACATATGCCCATGGGATGGAAAGTAGTAAAGTAGCCCTTTTTATTGTCCAGCGCGGCAATATTCCCATCTGGATTTTGGTCCCTCCAAGGGCTCCAACCCTTTGCATTTGAATTTGAAACCCGAAAATAAGAAAACCAAAACAAATTTATTAGTATTTGTTCAGAGAACTACATTCCGCTTTCTTCTGTAGCTTTACCGGTGAAGTAACGCTACTTAACGGCGCGCTCTTCCTGCAAATTCAAATTCTCATCCCTCCACATCTAATTGCTTATTCATTTCCCTTTTCCCCCTACCCCTACCCCCTAACCCCCAGTTGAAAAAAAACCACTTCTTCTCTCATGGCTTTGAAACCCTAGACCAACCAAATTCAAATTTTTGAAGATAGCTACTCATAGTTAATCTTTCTCTTGGTCTTTGTATGTTTAAGCAATTCAGATTTTCAGTCTTGAATTTGAATTTTGTGGGTTGTTGAATTTAGGTGAAATTCTTCGACCTAAATTGAAAAAAAGTTTTCTTTAGTCAATTATGGAAGAAGATTGCGGGGTTTCTGATCAGTCTATTGGGATAACTGGATCTGGGACTGGGATAAAGGTTAGAGATTTTACCCTTTGGTTTATGACTTTTTTCAGTTCTTTCTTGGTTTTTGTTTATTGAGTGTGTATTAACTCTGATGTTTCAGGTCATTGCTGGGGAAAAGAGGGGCCGTGTGGGAGTTGAAGAAAGAACAGGACTTTGTCACAAAAGAGTGAAAATGAGGGATCTTGAATCTGTTCTGCGTACAGAAGGTAGTCTTTTTACTAATTTTTGAACTTTTAACTTTAAATTGCAGATAGGAATCTTAAAATTTTGAATGATTTGTAGTGGTAGGAACTGAAAGTTTTCAAGCACTTTGGATCTGTAGTTTGACAAATATATAGAGAATTATTTACTCAAGATGCAGTCATTGATTTTCTAGTGTAGTCTGATAAACATATAGAGAATTGTCCGTCTTTGATTTTCTAGTGCAGTTTGATTAGTATATAGAGAATTGTTTACTCAAGATGCAGTCTTTGATTTTCTAGTGCAGTTTGATAAATATATAGAGAATTGTTTACTTAAGATGCAGTCTTTGATTTTCTAGTGCAGTTTGATAAGTATATAGAGAATTGTTTACTCAAGATGCAATCTTTGATTTTCTAGTGCAGTTTGATAAATATATAGAGAATTGTTTACTCAAGATGCAGTCTTTGATTTTCTAGTGCAGTGTTTTTGTTTACTGACATTAAGTTCTCTATCTATGATATATTTTTGGCGCTATTTTGTCAACATTTGAATCTTTGTAAAGGTAATGAAGCCAAAAATATAGATGTAATAATATTTTTCTCTTGCTCCATCAGAAAAAACTGAAATGGGCACCGGTAATCTGGTCACTGATCCTGCACTTATATTGATTGATCTGAATGCAAATGTTGTTGCTTCTAGCAATGCCATTGCATCACATGTTGAAGAAACCAACAAACTGGCCTCTCTGGGGAAGAAAGGCAATGGTCAAGAGGGAGACCCTATGAAGTCAAAAGGGTTTGCTTTAGATCTGAATGCAGAAGATGTTTCTAGCTCTATTAATCATGAATCTTTGTATCCGTGCAAGAACTCTGTGTACTTGAAATCAAAGGATGATTTTGAGTGTGCAAGTTCGGTTGGTCCATTGGACGAGAATGAGTCGATGAGAATCTGGAATGAGATGAAACAAAATGGTTTTCTTTCACATACTCACGGAGGTGCACCCATGCCAAAGCTGCAAGGGAGGAAAAGTAAAAGTGATGGGATGAAGAAAAAGTTAGAGCTTGCGAAGAAAGAACGAGTTGACAGGTTTGCAAAGATTGCTGCACCGAGTGGGTTGCTCAACGGGTTAAACCCAGGGATCATAAACCATGTCAGGAACAGTAAGCAAGTTCATTCCATTATAGAAGCCCTAGTAAAATCTGAAAAGCGTGAAAATGCCCATGGTAGGAGCAAGGTTCTTTCCATCCAAACAAAGGCGGGATTGAAAGACCATAGTGAAAGAAGCAAAGACCAGGAAAATATAGATGGTCCAGGAGTGAGCAGATTCAACCCTGTTCTTGAAGATCTGCCAGGAAGCAGGTGTACAAATGGTTACCTAACATCACTGAATAAATCAATCTCTTTGAACTCAGTGTTTACAGGAGGAGATGGAGGTTCATGCATGGTTGACACCAGGGTTACTGGAAAGATGGTTTATCATCCAAACCCTAATATAGGCACTGAGAATGATGCACTTGCACTGAAATTGTCATCATCCACAACCATTGCATCAGATAATACGAGCTCATTATCGAATGAGGAATCAGCAAACCTAGCAAGTGTTAATTCACTTTCTATCAAAGGTTGGTTTATATCTTCCTTCTTTTATTGTGTTTGTTTCTCTTGGATTACATGATGCGCTTATTATGACTAGTTAAATGTTCTTCCGAAAACTTGTGAGATGAGCCTTTTAGCATTTTAGATTAACAGACACTTGGAAATCTAGTTGTACAAGCGGTAAACTTCAAGGAATGGTCCGTTTGTCATCTAAATCATGTTTTATCAACAGTATTCAACTGATATAGGTATTTTTTTTACATCTAGCTGCTAACGTAGCTTCACAATGGTTGGAATTGCTTCATCAAGACATTAAAGGACGTCTTGCAGGTAGAGAAAAATTCTCTTAAGGTTGCAGTTTTTTTGACTTAAATCAAAGTTATAATGTACTCCTTTCTATATTTGCAGCATTGCGGCGTAGTAAAAAAAGAGTCCGGGCTGTAATTCAAACAGAATTCCCTTGCTTATTTTCCAGAGAATTCTCATCTAATCAAGAGAACAGCTCATATGGTACACAAAGCTCTTCTGTTGGTCATTTTGACAATGCTACTGCTCATGCACATCGTGCTAGATGGACAGCATTGTTTGATCAGATGGATGGAGCTCTTTCAGATGAAGAAAGGCAACTGGTGAGTCTGCTAAAAATCTCATGTCATTTGTACATTGTTTGAGAAATGAATGTTGAAAAATCATCCAAAAAAAGCTACTCTTCCTTCTGTGCTTTGCCTTTTTGCAGAAAGCTTGTCTAAGTCTCGAGGATATTCTGTCTGAATAACAATGTTCGATGTATTTATACAAATTAGAGCATTGCTGATGATTGGTCCTATTTATGTAATGTCTGTTCAAGTTTGTGTAAATTGAAGCATGTTTATGTAATTACGTTCTCTTACGAGAAGTATAAGTGCACCATTTAATTCTATTGGAAGGTACAGACTACAGTGCAATAGATTGCTTGAAATCTTCTCATCTTCATCATGATATAGATAAAGATGATTTGCTTTTAGAAGCAACTGCAAATAAGCATATGATAGATATATCACTTGTATGTATGTCTTTTATTTCTTCCTTCAAAATACTATTTTCTTATCAGTGTTTTTCTGAGTTTACCTTATTCCTCCTTTCCTGTCCTTCACCAAAAGATATTCATCGTTTTAGTCTGTTATATGTGAATTTAGGAAAGTTGGCTGAACCAAGTAAGGCAAATGCAGCTGCAATGTGAACAGGGTCTTCAGAAATTTGGTGCACCGCATGGTTTGCATCAGTTGGGGCTATTGCAAAATGACTGCAGGTAAGTGTTCATATGACCTGAAACACTTATTTGCGTTGTCCAACTTGCAAGTCTTTTGACATTACTGGTGAATTGGTACTACTGATAGAACGTTAAAACTTCAAATGCATTTTACATGCTTGAGAAGAAAGAAAACTTAATGTAACAAGTAGAACTTACACCATTCAAATTTGAGCATACGGACAAGTCTTTCAGTTGGCAGTACTACAAATTGAAGTTAAATATTCATTGGCCTGAGCATATGCTTGTCTTCATTCATTATTCTTCCCATTGTGCATTTCCTTGGCATAAAGTTCTTGATTTTTTCTTTGAAGCTTATGTAATAGTACATTCACTATGCAGACTAGAGAAAGCCGAGAGCTCTGAAACGGATTTGGCTGTCAGGGCTGCTGCTGCTTCCATTTATTCAACATGCAACTTCCTATCTTCGATGGAAAACCTACCTTGTTGCTGACAAAACTGTTTGCAACTCCTTGTATAACTGGATTATACTGTACTTTTCACTCCTGATTCGTTTCTACTTAAGTATTCAATATGCAATGTTGTGGTATTTGATGTTGTTAGCTTCATAACTTATTTATAATTCACTTTGAATAAAGACCATATTCGCAATGTAGTTATCTTCTATTAGAAATTTGGATTTTGGTCACCATTTTAATGTTGACTTAGCTAAATGATGCAGATTTTGTGGGGTGTAGTAGACTTGTGGAGTTTTAAATACATCTGAATCAGTAACATACTGCAGTTCGTTTGGTGACATAATTAAGGACTTAGAAATTGGTTATACTAGTAAGATTAGACGTTGTAGAGATCTTAATGCAACTATTCATGGGAGGAATAGTTAATAGTCTGTCTGATATTATTGTATGTTATAATTAATACTATTTACTAGACCCAAAAAGAAACAAAGGGCATGTTATGTTTCAACTCCTTTTTACTATAAATATAATTATTTTACTCGGTATTACAATTCTACGCACAAAATTTAAAGAGAAGTTGCAAAAATCACAATATTAGATACTCTGTATGACAATAATACATTAAGATATTTCTTTTCACGATCCAACCTGATGTGAGAGGCACCCACACTAAACCCCCAGTGGAGAATCAATTATCTACTAACACGCAATCAACTAAACAACTAGAAGTTAACCGTTTTCAACAATTAAAACAAGCTTCATAACTAAATTCCATTATAATAAAACATTTGGAGAAATAATACCCTAGAACTTGAAAGTCGTGTACCAAAACATCTACCTAATCTCGAATATTGGGACGCAATCCCATAACAAAAGAAATCTAAGTCCAAAAAATGGACTAGATGGAAAAGATGAACCCATAGCAGCACACCCTTGAATTTAGAAAGCACGTGATTCATAATTGAGGGCGTGTAGCAGCCACTAGAATATGTCTAGTACTCAACAAAAAAAGAACAAGTGTATTATCAATACACAAAATCAACAGTGTACTGATAGAATCATCGGTTAGCTCCATTTATACAAAATATGCACAGGTAGTCGAAACTTAGTAAAACAAGACAACATGGTAATATAGCCATAGTCATTAACATAAACATAACTCTTAGTCCTCATCCTGATTTAACAATCACAACAAATATGCTCAACAATCATTGTAATAAGACCAACCTAGTTCACTCATGGAACCAACACACAAACAGTCACATGTACGAGGCATTGTACACGAGCCAACCGACATAGAACTTGTACCAAGCATGGTACCCGAGCCAACCGATAGATATTCCATACCAAGCGTAGTATCCGAGTCAACCAATAATATATATCAAGCGTGGTACCCGAACCAACCGATAGATATTTTGTACCAAGCGTAGTATCCGAGTCAACCAATAATATATACCAAGCGTGGTACCTGAGTCAATCGGTAATATGTACCAGGCATGATACCCGAGTCAACCAATAATATGTACTAGACGTAACATCCAAGCCAATCGAGAATCATACATCACATAATCACAATCACAATTAACACAATCGCACTTGTAAATACAAGCAAATAAGACTAGTTCATTGCATGAGATTGACAACAAGATATCATTAGTTTCATTCCTTTCTAACTCTCTACCCATGTATTGTACAAGTAATACTAGTGACATAGTTAACATGCACATATAACGTAAATGTGAAATCAAACATCACTTACCTCAAATCAAGCCTGATATGCTCTACTAAATCTAAGTTTTTCCCTTGTTATGAAGCCTAGCTTGTTGTTGGTCTATAAACAATAATGCAACAAAAAATTAGACCAAAATGGCCTATATATATATATATATATCTGAATTATATCCTAATCCCAAATTCCAGATTAGTCTCATGATTATTCCACCCAAATTAGAGGCGAGGCTTTCCACCATTCCATCAAACCAAGCTCTCCCCTACAGTCACCACCACAAATTCAAAGGCCTAAGAATCGAATTACCAAGTTAGGAGAGTAATTTACTTACTTTTATGGATGATTTTGATGGAAAATTAAAGAAAATTGCCCTAGATCGCCCTTGCACGTCCTCAAGACGCTCTTGAATGAATATGGGCCGTTTTAGGGAAGTTTTTGCATTATTATCAACTTACATCACCATAGCGGCCTTATCCCGCTATAGTGAGAATTAATTCACCCGTCGTAGTGGTGTTTCACCTGTTTTAGTGGTGTGCACGGGAATAAAACTCAGAAATCCTCCCAAATTAGCCATTTTTGCAACACATCTTCAAACCTTGACGATCCAAATCAATTCCTTCACGCCAAGTTCAATATCGAGAGTTCTACTCACCCGAATTCAGTTCTAGAAAATCCCACGGACTCCCTAAAGTCTTAGCAACGAGGAAAACGAAGTCTACTCAAACGTTTCACCCAAAAAAAAATCTAGATTTCCTTTGATCTCATCTTGCTCAGATATTATCCTAGCCTAGCCTAGTTCAAAATTTTCAACTCACTATTCCAGAAGTTTTCTCGCCTAATTTATTTTACGATTAGCTCACCCACAATGATAGAAAGGGTCGTTAAAATAAATATTTACTCATTGTTCATCCCTGAACGATTAAATAATAAAAGGCAAGCTAAATCAAGAAGGAAATAATACTTGAATTCTCAAACAAGTGAGGGTACTTGTCTCGTATGTCCCTATCATTTTCCTAAGTGGCATATTCAACTAGACTATGCTTCCATTGAACCTTTACCGATCTGATTTTCTTTGTCCTTAATTTCCAAACATTCCGATCAAGAATAGCAATCGGATCCTACTCGTAGTGAAGGTCCTTATTTAGCAAAATTGAATCCAATTTTGTAATGTACTCTCCATCCCCATGGTATCTCTTTAGCATGTCTATGTGGAAACTGGGTGGACCCCAAAAAAATTGAGTGGCAATGCTACTTTGTGAGCTACCAGCCCCACACTTTCAAGAACCTCAAATGGATCGATATATCGAGGATTAAGCTTACCTTTCTTGCAAAACCGCATTACCCTTTCTTTGGTGACACTTTCAATAGAACCTGCTCACCAACCTGAAATGATCCCTAGCCTTGCGGTTTGTATACTCATTTTTGTCTATTCTAAGCTGCCAATAGCTTGGTTTGGAAACCTCTCACCTTTTTCTGAGCTTCCATCGCCAAGTCAACGCCCAAAGGCTTCACATCTCTTGTCTCAAACCACCCTATGGGCGACCTCTTATAAAGTTCTTTGAATGGTGTCATGTCAATATTGGTGTGGTAATTGTTGTTATAGGAGAATTCACAAAATGATAAGAACTGATCCCAATGGCCCTCAAAGTCAATCCACAGGCTCTCAACATGTCCTCCAACACCTGAATCGTCCTCTCCGACTTACCATAGGTTTAAGGATGAAAAGCTATGCTAAATATGAGTTGGGTTCCCAATGCTTCGTGCAATTTACCTCACAACTTAAAAGTAAACTATGTACCTCAGTCTGAAATGATGTAAAGGGGCAACTCATGTAAACTAACTATTTCTTTAACGTAAATCTTGGCCAACTACTGAGAGTTGTAATCCACTTTGACTGGGATAAAATGGGTTGATTTAGTCAACCTATTTACAATGACCCAAATGGAATCATACTTCCCCAAAGTCTTAGGAAGGCCTACCACGAAGTCCATAACTATCTTTTCCCACTTCCATTCAGGAATGGACATCCTTTAAAGCAATCTTATAGGCATCTTGTGTCATATGTCCCCTACTGACAATTATGACACTTAGACACATATTCAGCTATTTCCCTTTTTATTCCAGGCCACCAATAGAGTTACCTAAGATCCCGGTAAATTTTAGTTAAGCTAGGATGAATCAAGTACCTCGAGCCATGAGCTTTTGCCAATACATTTTGAATCAAGTTTTCAACTCAAGGGACAAAAAATCGATCTCTAAACCATAGAATCCCACAAGCATCAAGTGTGGAATTCGAGGCCTCACCCTACACCACCTTGTTCTGGAGCTTGTTTATTTGCTCATCATGAAATTGTTTGGTTTTGATTTCCAACATGAATGTGGATTTAATTTTGATATTGGCCAACACTCCACTGTTTTCTAAATTTCCCAACTGCATAAAGTCAGATGCTAGAGTCTGAATCTCTCTAGACAAAGTCGCTTAGATACCCCCAAAGAATCCAAACTACCCATACTAACCGCTTTCTGTCTCAATGTGTTTGCCACCACATTGACCTTGCCCGGATAGTACTAGATCGTCACATCATAATCCTTCAAATACTCCATCCAACTCTTCTGTCTCAGATTTAAATATTTCTGTGTGAACATATGATGTAGGATGCAATGATCAGTGAATGTTTCGCACTTGACACCGTAGAGATAATGTTGCTAGATCTTGAGTGCAAATACTATCGCTGCCAAATCCAAATCATTTGTTGGGTAGTTCTTCTCATGGAGCCTTCAATTACCTTGAGGCATAGTCTATCACATTCTTGTCGTGCATTAACACTGCACCCAAACCCAAAGTGTGAAGCATAACAAAACACAACGAAATCCTTACCTTCAACTAGCAATGCTAGGATAGGAGTTGTAGTCAAAATGATCTTAAGCTTTTGGAATTTCTCCTCACACTTGTCAGACAATACAAATAATACATCTTTTTGAGTTAATTTAGTCAAATGAGTAGCAATGGAAGAAAAATTCTTAACAAATATGTGGTATTAGCTAGCAAGGCCCACCAAGCTTCTAACCTCAGTCACAAATCTAGATCGGACCTAAATCATAACTGCCTCAATCTTTTGAGGGTCCATCATCATCCCTTTTTTGGAAGTCACATGTCCTTAGAAAGTCACCCAAAATTCACACTTTCTGTGAAAACTTGGCATTTAATTTTTATTTTCTTAGGATACCCGGAACAATGCGAAGGTACTATGCGAGCTCCTCATTACTCATAGAGTAGATAAAAAAATCATTTATAAACACAATCACAAAGAAATTTAGAAATGGATTGAAGACACCATTCTCAAACTCATCAAAGTCACTGACGTATTGGTTAACCCAAATAACATCACCAATAACTCATAATGCCCATACCGACTTACCGAGTCTTGAATGTTGTCTTAGGTATATCCTCAGGCTTAAATATCAATGAAACGACCCCAAAAATGCCCGAAAATGTGCTTCGGAAACACCTATAATTGTAATTTCCATATATCTCAAAATCCGTGCATGATTTCGGAAATTCGACTTCATATTCTTATTCGTGGGGTCAAATTGAGTGGGAGATGGGTCTAACCCGAATTTTAGAGCAACCGTATCAAA
>JAJOOO010000227.1:0-26073 GCA_029582685.1 Solanum piurae | reverse complement strand
CTATTAAGTTCAAAGACCACCTTTCTAACCTCCTCAGCAGGGAATCCTATTAAGCATTGCATTATCTTTCTCCTTAATCAAAGAGGGAATTAAATCCACAAGGGATAGACTAGACTCCTGCAAATCACTGGAAAATTGATCTTGATAGAATTTTACAGCCTCTCCCTCAACTTCACTTCCTTTTGCCCATGTACCATCAACTTTCTGCAATTTGGATATTTCTAATCTTCTTCTTCTTCCTTTTACAATATTGTGGAAGAATTTAGTGTTCCTATCTCCTTCACTGAACCATTGCATCCCAGCCTTTTGTCTCCAGAAATCCTCTTCAAACTTCAAGTATTTTGTATATTCTTCTTGAGCTCTATTGAGGATAATTCTATTAGCATCAGAAGGAACATCCTCAAATAATTTTTCTTTGATTTTCAGAATATCCTCCCTTACAACTAATTGTTTGAAAATATCCGCAAAACTTTCTCTACTCCACTTAGAAAGAGATAGTTTAGTCTTCTTCATCTTGAGCTTTAAATTAACAAACACATCATCAGAATGATCATCAACCCAATTTTGCCTAATCAGGTCTTTGAACCTCTCCTTTTCAGACCAAAAGTTGAGGAATCTAAAAGGTTTGAGGAACTGGACAGTTTTAACTCCACAAGATAGCAACATAGGAGCATGATCTAATCCTGTCTTAGCTAGATGTTCTAACTCCACATGACTCAACCTTTCCAGAAATTCTTGATTCCCTATAACCCTGTCTAATCTTTTAAAAATACAATCACCATCCGTCCTCTCATTCCACCAAGTGAAAGGGCTACCTTTGAATTTAATGTCAAATAATTCACATGAATTGATACAAAAATAAAAATCCTCCACCTTAGTTGGATAGACAGGTAGACCACCTATCTTTTCTTTTGCGTCCATAATAACATTAAAATCCCCTCCAACACACCCGGGGAAATACATATTTTGCCCAATGACATACAAATCTTCCCACAATTGAATTATTTCAACAGTTGTACACTTATCATAGACAAGAGTACTAACAATCTGATATCCACTAAGGAATAACATTTTAATAGTCAACTGTTCAGAATCTGAAACAACCTCCACCTGAATGTCCTCCTTTACAAACAACCAAATATTTCATTGATGTTATAATTTGCATAGGCCATGCCTAGTCTCCTTTAATACTGTTGGATCTGCCTAGTCTCTTGAAAAGGTTCCATTAAGGCAACCATATCAAATTTGTGATGTCTATGAAGCATTTGCACTCTATGAAAAGAATGTTTAGATCTAAATGATCTAATATTCCATATTAATGCTTTAAAGATCATTTTGACATAGCTCTACCAGACCTCATAGGGTTAATCCTAATAGGCTTATCCCCTTGAGATTTAGTCTTCTTCTTCTTTGATTTCCCTTGAGGGGAACCTCCTACATTATTTACAACCTCTACTGAAGTGATGTCTTTATCTACAATTTTATGAGAAACCAAATCATGAAGTTCTTTGATAGGAGAACTTTGTTTGATTGCCCTGAAGCATTTTGAGCAGCACTTATCATACTAACATTGCGCATATGTTCTTGATTGACAGGTGAGCAACCAATAATGAGCTCCTCACTATTGTATGACCTGTACCTGTTATCAACATCTTCTAAACACAAACGAGGCTCTTCCTCAAACTCCACCATATCTAACACCACAGCATCCTGCCCTCCCAAGTTGTCTCCATGTAAGCCCTGATAGTCCTTGTGAATTACTAATGCTCTATCCAAATTCTCAACTTCCTGAAGGCCTGTGTCAGTATTGTTTTTTTTCTCCTCACATACTACATCCCCATGTACACATTCTTCAAATTGAACTCTATCATTGTTGACCTTATTTGTATTCTGCAAATCTGTGAAATGACCAGGTCTTTATCTAGACCTTCTGGCACTTGTGAAGACAACACATTGTTGAAATTCATCACCCCTGATTCCCCTTTTTCATGTGTATATTCAATATTGTTTGCCTTACTGTTGTCCCTATGATCATCTGCTACATTACTATTAACACATTGCTCCCCTGCTGTGATTTTATTTTTGTAAAAAGAATTTGTAATCCATTCCTTTGTATTCATCTTCTCCCTCTCCCCTTTATTCTTTGCTTTTTCATCATGATCTTCATTAAGAGCATCAAATGTGTTATTAGTTACAATAACATCCTTCTCTCGTTCCATGCCTGCAGTAGTAACTTCCTTATCAGTGTTTCTAGTGAACTTCTGTTTGTAGGGTTCCACTATTTTTTAAGGAACCTTGATGGCTTGCTCAAATCTTTATCCCTCACTTTCGTGTCTGCATTCTTCTCTTGCTTTCTCAATTCAGGGTGTAGGATTCTACAATCTTCCTCATTATGTCCTTGTAACTTGCATTTTTTACAATACTTTGGGAGCATATCATACACCATTTTCACCTTTTCCACCCTTGACAAGGTTTTGTCTGTAGTCTCGATCTCCAGTTCCACAAACTTACGTAGATCACCTAATAAGTCTAGCTGGACCTTAACCCTAGCACAACTAGGTCTAGTTTTGTTGATAGTAGCCGTATCCAGTTGAATTGGCTTTCCAACTGCTGATGCCAATGAGAAAATAACCTCTTTTTCAAAAAAAGTAGGCCAAAGATCAGGAAAAGATATCCATGCCATAGCTTAAGTAGTTTCTTCATCAACTTGAATTTTTCATCATAAATCAAGGGTCTCATTGGGTAGAATAAACCTGCCTTACCAGTAATGTAATAGGATGGCTTGGACATCATATTCACAAAGTCTTCAAACAATTCAAATCTCATCAAAACATGTCTATGTCGCAACAAACCTATTTGACATGTTCCTTTTATATTACATTGATTAGGGATAGTCTGTCTCAACTCATCTAGTTCAGGCCACCCATATGAGAACTTTCTTATCACAGCATATTGTAGATTCTCTATAATGTTCATACATGTTACTTCTTCCTCTGTCCAAGTAACCCTAGGGATACCATTATTAAACGTAGGTTTCTTGAAAGGAATTGATGGGATTCCTTTTTGTGATTCAACTACATTCATACCACTCGGTTTTAACAATGTTGCATACTTTCCTTCCTTAAACCTGAAATTATCATCATTAAAAACTCCATTCTCGCCAAACAAAGTATTAGGGTCCTTAGCACAGTTAAGGCTGGGGAAGTGTTCATCAAACGTTAAAGGGGTTGTCTGACCAGTCGTCAAAAACGACTGGCCAGTGGCCGGGATGGCCATAATTGTTACTGGTCGATGAGGGTTAGGGTTTGCATGAGAGAGAAGAGAGCTTTTTTTAAGATGATTTTTTGAAGTTCGAGAGAAAAATAAAAAAAGAGCGTTATCACTTATATTGTGGTATATAGGTGAGTGTTTCTTACTTCTTTATATTTGATTGAGTGTTATCAAGAAGTAAATAAAAAATATTTAAGATTAAAAAGGAAAGTAGGTCAATCTTTTTGAAACAGATGGAGTATTAGAAATTTTGTTAATAAAATTTAAATTGAAATTTGTATACTAAACATCACATCATGCAAGCTGATCATATTATTTTTTATAAAGCTTTGTGTTTTGATATAGATCAAAGTTATCGTCAAAGCATGGATCTGTTTTGAATTCAAAGCAGGGTTTTTAGGTGAGTGCTTCTTACTCTAATTCTTTAAATTTGATTGAATTATATCAAATGAAACTAAATTCAAAAATAATATATTGTTATATTAATTAAGAATAGAATATTATACAACAATTGTTGATCTTGTGCAAAATACACCGTGAAAAATGTTGTAGATTAATGTTGAAAGTTTAGGTAATGCAGAATCGTGCATGATAAACTTGCCTCACATGTTTTTGATGTATTTTTTTCTCCTAAAAACACTTCTTATGAATACTTATCTAAATTGGATTAAATATCGTCCTAAAAATGATATTATTTTTGTAAGTACTTATCTAAATTGAATTAAATACTTCTTATGAATACTTATTCAAATTGGATTAAATATCGTCCTAAAAATGACATTACTTTTGTGAATACTTATCTAAATTGAATTAAAATTTGTTTCAAATATTAAGTTGTGAAATTTTAAAAAAATATAATAATTCATAAAAAGTTATCTAATATATTTAATTTTATTTAAATTGAATTAAATTGTGAGAATTCAAAAGATATAATAATTCATTAAAAGTGATCTAATATATTTCATAAATTAACTCTTTATTGAGTTCTAATAGATTTGGTTTAATCCATTAGATGTTTAATTTTTAAGTTTTCATAAGTTTATTTATCAAAATTCTTATAACTGAATTTATATTTTACTTAAGGATAAGGGTCTGAAAAATACCCCAATTTTGGTCGGATTTGCTGTTGCGATACTAAACTTTCATGAGGACCTATTACCTCCCTAGACTATTTAATACCGTATTATAAACATATATATTTGCCCACGTGGACATAAAAAATAATGCAAAATTATAAATAGTAATGTGTCCATGTGGGCACATATATACCTTTAAAATACACTATTAAATAGTTTAGGGGGTAAAAAATACGGTATTAAATAGTTTAGGGAGGTAATAGGTTCTTATGAAAGTTTAGTATCGCAACAGCAAATCCGACCAAAATTGAGGTATTTTTCAGATCATTATCCCTTTTACTTACATGTAGAAACACTTTATCAGCACCTCAATTTAATCTATTGTTTATTTGTTCATACTCACATATTAAATTAAATCAACATGATGATTTTATTGGGAATTAAAGGGAGGTATAGATCAAATT
Organism: Solanum piurae; assembly: GCA_029582685.1. Taxonomy (NCBI): domain Eukaryota; kingdom Viridiplantae; phylum Streptophyta; class Magnoliopsida; order Solanales; family Solanaceae; genus Solanum; species Solanum piurae. The sequence goes on along the minus strand of JAJOOO010000227.1, from coordinate 21,263 downwards.
AAATTAGAAAATTGGGAAATGAAATTACATGTGGTGATTATAAAGGTATTGTACATGTGTAGATGATTATCAAAATAATTATACATTACTCTAACTTTAAAGTTATGTGATAGCATATTATTTTTTGTTAGATAGCAAGATAACTAATGATATTGTGTTTCAAATATTTTTTCATATTTCAATTACGTTTGCAATAATCGTTAAAGTTGAGCTACATCTTTCTATTCAGTTCTTTGACTCAAAAATATAGCACGACTAAAATTTAAAATTTTATACGATTGATCTAATTATTATTGAGCATTTCATATTGATTATTCATTTGATTATATATATGAAATTTAGGTATTAATATATTAAATTGTGCAACTTTACGTTGATAGAAGTTGATGTTATTATATGAGTTTTTTCTATTAAAATAATTATTACCCTCTTACATTATTCTTTAATTTAAAGTTATATTATATTTCAGTTGGTTTGTATCACTAAAATTGCCTATGAAATTAGAATTAATCAAATGAGAGAATAAGGATATCAAATGACCATTGGGGAAGAACTCCACTTTGCAACTAAGGAGATGAGTCAATTTCATTTTGTGATTTTTCGCTTGCTTCAGTCAGTGTATCTCAGATATTCCCACACTATCTCTATTATACATACAACATTACACGAAGCAAGAGTGCATGGTAAACCCAAAACAAAAACCCCATGGATCCGCAAAAGAAAGGATTGACTATGAGGCCAAAGAGTCTAATACCACTCCTGCAAGACTCTTTAACCAATCAAGCAAGACAGATTGAATGAAAGAAGGAAGTTACTCCACAACTCGCCCAAATGAAAATAGACCCGCCACTATAGATTTGTCAACCCCCCCCCTGTCTAGGGGACGGGGCAATAGCAACACAAAAGTTTCATACAAAGGTGCCTTGAACAAGAAAGTAACAAAAATCTCTTTCTCTTTGGGAGCGAAAAAGTAAACTACCTTAGTAAGCTAGCTTGCGGGATTCCTAGAAATGAGGCTTATCCTTAGCCTAAGGTTTCATTCAATGGTTTATCAAGAAGATTAATGGGTTATTTTAGTGAGCCGGATTTGATAAATGGTCCGATATATTTATTTGTGTTCATTACCCCCTCAAGGTTTAGGGGCATATTTAATCAAATGTATAACGGTAGAATTAGTTTTAACTGAAAACTCAAAGAGGATATGTTAAACTATTCCCATAAATAGCGGGGCAAATATCACCCCTTTTCATTTCATGAGACTGTACACAAGGGCCCTGTAGGAAGCCTACAAATCAAACAAGAACCTTCACAAAAAACCATCCTATACAAGGTTCCTGGCTGATCTCAAGAAATATATCATAGAAGATTATCTAGTGGGATTGTCTAAGAACGCGTATCTAGATGTTCATTATCCTAACTCCTATAGTAACAAATACTATGCGCAGTAGCCAACCAACCTGAGTTGCCTTCAATAAGGTAGGAATTGGCAAGGCTTCCGCACAAAAACAGATGCCAGCCATTGACATAAAGGTTTCATTAGTCCAAAGCATGGAACCACCTCAAAAATCAAAATGATGTTCAATCCTCAAGATTTTACACCAGCCCTTCAAGGGAACAAAACCCTCCTGTTTCAAAGAAGAAAAAAGAGAGGAAGAGTCGTGTTGCAGTATTAGGAGCCTATTATATAGTATAAATCCAAATACAAGCACACAAAAATAAGTTTGAAACAGAATCATTACCCTCTCACTGGTGTCAAAGCTCTTATCTACCTCAGGCTAAAATCAATCAAATCCCAAGAAGATTCAGAATCATAATAATCATAGTCTTCATAATTCTTGTAACAAGAAGACAGCAATTCAGGTTGTGATTCAAATTGGAAAAGCACTCAGGTAAATCTAGAGGAAATTGAGAAGCAAAGGAACAAACCTCATCGTACTTGCCAACATCAGCTGAATCTGCCTCGTCATCCACCTATAGATGCAAATGTCATTTACAGTATTCTAAAACTTGTACTTGAAAGTTAAGCATCTAAATGAAAGGGACCAAATGCATCCTTGCAAATGATAACTTATTACTCATCAAGCATGTCAGAAAAGAAACATTTCAAAAATTATAACCATATAAATATCATAATCGATTCAGGAGATATAAGATGTTATGCCATTTACAGTATCCGGAAACCTGTAATTTAAAGTTAAGCATCTAAACAAGGAATCAGAAAGATAGAAGCATTATCCACAAGGAACTTGTAATTTATCAAACAGATCACAGTACAATGCTTTTAAAAATTTGCAAGCAAAGGTAATGTAAGAGAGCAAATAAATACAGAAAAGAGCATTATGAGCTTTAGGTATAAAACTTCCACAGTTGGAAGTAGCATTAAGCTCCTGATGCCTTCAGTAGATATAGGACTTGGTAATCTAGTTTCTCTGTGGAAATCTAAACACAGAAATGTTCGCTTAGATGGTCATCTAAGGCAAATGTTTATTCTTAAGAGAGGCTAGTATGTTTGCTCGAGAGACTAATACTATTGCAGATAGTGAGGAGTATGAAAAACAATTCTGGAATCCGAACTATTTTTACCCATGCATGATCAATATTGTATCTAATGTCATTAAGGAATCTATGTCCTCTGCTAGAGAATCTTGTTACTGGATAAGCAAGATTGTAACTTCATCACATTTACTAGCTTTGAAACAGAAATGGCATCAACTTTTTAACAGAACGAACTCTTCATTTCAGAAAACACAGAAAGTTCAATTAAGGCTGAAATTTGGCAATCTTCAAATGACATTTAGCCCTGTATAGGAAATTTGAAAAAGGATGCCACACAATACAGAACAAGGAAATAATGCATCACCAGCCAGCAGAGTCCATTTAGGAGCACAATATCGAAAGTGACAATCAATGATCATTTAAGGAATAAGCAGTCTGCAGTAGTAGCAGAACAAAGAAATGTAACACGCAGATTACCCTCCATGGCATATCATTCTCCTCTCTGTGCAAAAGTTTCACATGTGCAAGATTAATTGTCTCGGCTTTCATGAAGTACAAAAACTTCTCCTGAAATTTTTTCAGTTCAATTACATTAATAAACACTTCAACGAACAAATGGATGATGGATCATGATTAGAGAGTAATGTGTGATTAAAAAAATATAGCCAAAAGCTCAAATAGAAACAACTAAAAGCACCAAACAAACTGGTACCTTACGTATCATGTTTTTCCACGTCTCAAATCCTCTGCTATCTACTTCAAACTCATTTCCGTCGATGTTTTTCTTCACAAAATCCTCCCTGCAACACCAAACCTATGAGGCCATGACCACTTAAGACGGCATTTTTTCTTTATACACATAATACTAACATACTAAACAAACAAAATAGATATCCACAACATGGCTGTTCTTTAATGTAAAGATTTGGCACACACATTGAATATGTTAATAGGCAAAATACATAAACATGTCATTTAACTTGATCTGACATCTATATCCTCTAATTTTGGGTGTGCACGAGTAGCACTTAAACATATTTACAATTTGCACAAATAAACACACATGTCCTATATGGCAATTTGCGTGAAATATATATGTCCTACCTGGCAATTCGTGTGAGATATACCGGTCTTACATGACAATTAATTTGTATTATGTCATATATGACACGTGTATACTATATAAATTTAAATATCTATTTGAGCAAGTTAAATAGACATTGTTTATATATTATGACTATATTAAACAAGCCTATCTAAACTCATACTTTCAAATAAATAACTAAACAGAGAGATAAGAGGCAACTAACATGAAAATTCGAAAAGCCGATCTGGGTTGGTGAATAAGCCTCTTCTCCTTAACAATGTTTCTGCTCCTGGGTTGGCATTTCAATTTCTTTACATCCTTTCTGGGTTCACATTCATGCATGTCAGCCAACGCAATAGCCACTGAGATACCACATGTTTCACTGCAAATACACCCCTCACATTACACAATCAAGAAACCCACATTGATTATTCATCAGAAAGAGGGGGAAAAAAGTAGTATTGTACCATTTTTGAAAAGCACTGCCATCAGGACCACGATGTATTTGGATACCAAAAACCCTTTTCCTTGTTCTAGCTTGGTACATCATTGAATACTGGGTCTCTCTCTCTCTCTCTCTCTGTAAGTATTATTAACTTGGATTCTACAGGACAATTGGAATCGCCGGCTTTTATAAGGACCCAAATTAAACTAACTTGCGCCTAAGGTTTAGGATAATGCCTTGATTGTTTGCTTAACGATTATGAAGTAATTAAGGAGTTGCAGGATAAGGTGGTCATTGAGGCATATTTTAGGGGGACAATGGTATGTTTTGGCTAAACTGCGCGGGCGGGGCTCAAAAAAAAGTTAAGTGAAGCGCCTTTTAGAAAAAGGGCAAATATTTCCCGCGACGAATCAAAGTGGGATCATACGTACTTAAAAGGAAATGACACCAAAGTGAAGTCAGCGGCGTGTGGCTTTTGGGTTACAAGGGACCAAATTAAAATATAAAAGTGATACTACTAATTAATACTAATTTTTTATTGTTAATTGCTAATTGCATCGTATCTTACTCTTTTTCAAATTACGAAATTCTTTAAATTTGGTGAAATTCAAACATATCCTAAAACGTCCGATACATTTAATTGTTCATGTTATTGTTAGGGATTTTAAAATTTTCAATTTAATTGTTCATGCATGTTATTGTTAGATTTGAAAATTAGTATTTCTAGATTTCATTGTTAGATTTAATTGGTTGAATTTTTATGTTTCTTGTGTTGTTCTTGAATCATGAAATTTGGTAATTTTTCGTCATGTTTGTTCTTAAATTCGTTTAAAATTGTTAGTGAGTTTAAGAATTTGTGTTTCAATTTTCTTTGGATAGGAAGATAGTTATGTTCATGTTTTTGCAAGAGCAGATTTCTTTTACATGGTGAAATTTCCTTTGGGTAAGATTGTAGTAGGTGCAAAAATTTTAGAAGCAAAGTTAAAAATTTCAACTTATACATTTGACAAATTTTGAGTGATCCGATAAAGAAAATAGAAAGTGAAACTTAGTCATCGAGTAAGAAGGGAAGTTATAAATTTATAATGCGTAAATATGAATTGAATTTTAAAAAACAAATATAAAGTTTAGATCAAGATTAGTTCCTTAAATCTAGTATTACCTTTAAAATATCTTTATTTACAAAATTATAATTCCTATGTCTCCTCTAATTCATACTTTCTTATTAGTCATCCATCCAAACTAACACTTACACTCTGTTTGGATCATTGTTACCCATTATATTGTATTTCCATTATATTGTATTGTATTGTATCGTTACTATACCTACAATGTTTGTTTTGATTGTTACTAAAATGTATTGTATTATATTGTTAAATTTTGTTGTTATGTAACAATGAAAACCCCTATTTTATGGAACAACCGATTTGGTGTGTTCCCATTGTTACTTAATTTCTTTTTCCAATTATATCATTACATAATATTTCAAAATACTATTTTACCCTTTACCTTATATTAATTTAATTCTAGTCAAACCTCCTACCCTAGGATAATTAAGGATATTTTAGTAAATTTATAAATTACAATACAGTACGATATAATCAAACCAAATAATTAAAATGTTATTAAACAACAACAAGCAATTCAGTCTAGCCAAACATTGCATCTAACATACAATAGAGTACAATACAATACAATACATTATGAAACAATGGGTAACAATGATCCAAAACAGAGTGCTAGAAATGAATAATATTATCAAGAATTAAATTAACATTAAATATTTTATCCATTAATTTAGTGCTTCATATAATTATAATTAATTACTATTAAATATTCAATGCATAATAACCATTAAATCATTAAATTTAATTAATTAACTATTAAATGATAAAATATAGTTTATTAAATAATAAAATTTAATCATCAATACAAATAAAAACTAAGCAAAATTTATATGTCATTTAATTTATAATGAAGATCTATATATTTTTGTAGATGGATCATCGTTTGTAGATGTGTCATAGAACTAATGAACTCGTGGGAACATGAAAGATGAATTTGTTGAAGGTGTTAGGGGATTTGTCAGTCATGCAATGTCACTCGACCCTTTTCAAAGATCATGGGTTAATTAAGTGTCCTTGTGAACGATGCAATCGTATGAAGTTATTTTAGATCGAAAACAATGAAGGCTCATATCTATTGTAATGGATTTAAGCCTGGATATTTGGTGTGGACATATCATGGAGAATGACAATGTAATGTAAGAGTATATATATATATATTCTTGCAGTATCATTGACTAATGAATAATTTCTGAACAAGTAACCTTAATGATATCATAATATATATATATATATATATACTCTTATAGTATCATCGACTAATGAGTAATTTCTGAACAAGAAACTTTAATGATACCACAATGATATACATATACTCTTATAGTATCATTGACTAATGAGTAATTTCTGAACAAGAAACCTTAATGATACCACAACAATATACATATACTCTTATAGTATTATTGACTAATGAATAATTTCCGAACAAGAAACCTTAATGATACCACAATAATATACATATACTCTTATAGTATCATTGACTAATGAGTAATTTCTGAACAAGAAACCTTATTGATACAACAACAATATACATATACTAGTATCATTAACTAATAAGTAATTTAACTTTAATGATACCAATACAGTATATATATATATATATATATACGGATTAAGTATTGTTAAGCGATATTATCAGCCTTAATGATATCAATACAATATATGATATTAATTTTAAGCGAAAATTATCAGCCTTAATGAATGGGGGGGGGGGGGGGGGTATGGACCGTTTTTTTTTTTGGGAGAATGAGGATTTCTTGAATTACTTTGGAATGGGGTATGAACATATAATTATTTTGAGTTTTATGACCCATTTATGTAGTTTTTAATTAGATTTTTTTTTAAAGCTAAATCAAACGGGACCTAAATCGACCAAGCATTTCAAATTAGTTAATTTGTATTACCCATATTTTAATTTTACCCAAATAGGTGCTATCATTCTGAAAAGGACCAAAATTATACCTTTATCTTTGCCTTAAGACTCAAAATGATCCTCATCCTTTTATAGGGAGCACTAATAGTCCTCCTCATTTTAAAAAATGGTGCAGTTTTAATCTTCCAAACTTTTTCCGTCAAGTTACACGTTTAGCTCCATTTGTCCATTCATTAAGACGGTAAATATTAATTATTGAGATCATCAAATAAATAAATTTTAAGTGGTAGGAATCCTACCGTAGGATTCATGATATTCACAATTAATATTCACCTCATATATTAGTTCGACTTATTAATTTATAAAAATACTAAATCATTATAGAAAAATTAGGATATGGGTATTAATTTATTGATTGTCAATTAACTGTTTTTTTTTTATTAAAATAAACATCGAAACATAATCAAGTTAAGTGACAATTCAACAGAATGCAACATCCAAAATATTATATATTATAAAGTTAAATATATCATCAATATCCAAATTAAATATGTATATCCAGAAGTACAAATGAAAAGATTACGAAAAACCTAAGAATGTATATTATATATTATTAATATGTAACTATTGTTCTAACAACGCAAAACATGTAAACTATCTAGAATTTCAGAAAGATACGTCTAAAAGAAGAGCTTGTTATTACCGATTAAGCATAAAATTGTAATTTAATAATTATTATCAAATTATCCGTTACTCGTCAAGAAAAATCATAAATCATTATAGAATTAATAATTCACAAAAATAATTATAATCTAAACCATTAGCGAATTGTAATTCTTTTGAGCCGTGGATCTTTCGAAAATAATATTTTTATCTGAGAAGGTAGAGATAAGATGTGTGCATACTCTACCCTTTCATTATTCATTTCGAAAGCTATTAATTTTACGGAATCATAAATTTAACAAACCATTATGAATAAATCAATAATATTTGTCAATTTGAGTTATTAATTTTGATTGTGTTTAATTTTAAATAACCCTACCAAAAAATTAGAGACAACACCAATATAATTACTATATTAATATATCTGCTCACCATAATAATATGGAGATTATGAATAATGAAGAAATCTACTCACAATTTAATCACTTTTACCTCTGACAAATTAAATCTGCACTATTTTTACAAAGAAGAAGGATCATTAGTGATCTATATGAAAGACGGATAAGGATCATTTTGAGTCTTAAGGAAAAAATAAGGGACAATTTTGATCCTTTTCTCGCTATCATTCACTCAATTCATCCATGTTGCAAATGAATTGACAAATTTCATAATTATGAGTTAAATTTAAGAATCATGAACTTGGGCAGCAAAACAAGATGTGGTTAAAAATAATGATGACCATAAAATATGCACTTGATGGCAAGGACAACTAAAAGGCCTTTAACATGGAAATTACAATCTTCCATATCTTTGACGTTATAAAAGTTGTAAAAAACGCAATAATTCTCATTACCAATGTTTTTGATTGAGTCTAACAAATCTTTTTTTATGATAGTCCTACCTATTTACTCACTAGTGAAAGGAATCGGATCTGATCATTTAATATTAGGCCATAAGTGAACCAAAAAATTGAATTCTCTCAAACAATATGACTACTGGCTTGTAACAACTAGTACGAAATTCTTAGGGAAAATTGTATATAATAACAAATTATTAATTCAACATAAATGCTATAAATATAGTTTGATTTAATTATATCCCATAGCAAACTGCTGTTATTTCGCCTCTCTCCTGGTGAATCTTGCTCGCCACTCTCGTTCTCTCCCTCGCCTCTCTCGCTTTTTATACAAACGCAAATGTATAAAATGCGTTTGTGTTTGTATAAAGCGAGAGAAAATTGTATATATGCATATATTTTCGTTCCCCTCTCCTCTCCCCTCTCCCAGATCTCACTCGCTCACTCACTCGCCTCTCTCACTTTATACAAAAACGCAAATGTATCAAAAACGTTTGTGTTTGTATAAAGCGAGGGAAAATTGTATATATTCATGTATTTTCGTTCCCCTCTCTCCCCTCTCCCAGATCTCGCTTGCCACTCTCCCAGATCTTGCTCGTTCACTCGTCTCTCTCACTTTATACAAACACAAATGTAGACATTGTGTTTGTGTTTGTATAAAGCGAGAGAAAATTGTATATTCAAATACAAATGCATATATTTTCGTCCTATACACTTATGACTATACAAATACGATATTTCTCTGCCCAGATTTCTTTTGTCTTTCTCTCTTTCTCGCTTTATACAAACACAGATTATACAATTGATCTTTTGTATATGTTTACCAAAGCAGATTATACAACTGCTTTCTTTTGTATATGTATAGCGAAATTATACAATTGCTTTCTTTTGTATATGTATAGCGAAATATACATATTTATGTTTGCTGTGGAGCGCAATTATGCAAACTATAGCTATAACATACAAATATGATTTTTGTGTTTGCTATGTGAAAGTTACTCATAAAAAAAACCAATATTAAATAGAATGTGTATACTCGAATCTCATAATCCAAACAAGTAACGTAATGTGGGTCATTTGCACTTTTGTCCCTTGCTTCTCAAGATAACTAACATTTTTGGATAATAATATCGAACAAGTTATGTCTCAATTTTTAAAAGAACTTATGCCCCGCTAGTCTAGGTTTGCTTCATAGGGAAAAAATTAAAGATCAACTTATTTGAAGGATAAATCGTACAATTAAATGACATAATATTGGAATTTGAGTCATTGTCTTGTCAATGAATCCAAATTTTCACCGCAAGTGTGATGGACTAGATGTTTAGCCAAAGTTAACAGGACTGGACACCTACATACACTAAAGTTTGTCATGTAATAGTACGGCAAGAATTCATGTACGTTGTGTTGATGTTGCTGACAGTTATATTCTCATGTTTTGATGAATTACCAAACTATGAGATCTGATAAAGGGACCTAATCCCTCGAATGGTAGTCGTCCAGGACAAGTCAATGGCCATCTTTACAGAGATGACATTTCAATCAAGCATATTCTCAAATGAAATTTACATCTGGTACCGTATGTGTTCATATAACGTGGATGTGGTATTTGATCAAAATCTCTTGTATATATACTATAATATATAGTACACGAAAGTTGGATTACGGTGATGACTTGTTACTTACTTGTAGCAGCAATAATGAGTACATACTCTACTAAGAAGGGTTCGAGTAAAGCTACATTTTCTGTCTCAATGTTTTTTCCATAAAAATGCACTAGATCATTAGCTTCAAGAGGAGCTTTACACCAATCATGAAGAGAAAACGGCAACGCCCAGTAATCACAAATCACAAACACAACAGATAATACACACTGCAAAAAAAAAAAAACACGTGCAAGCCGAGTAAACAAGTATAAGACTGATGTGGGAGGAAGGGCAGATCATCTCATGTTCAAAGGCTGTGTCTTTTTCTTATTCTGTCTGGGAAGTGGTACTTGGATGAAACCAAACTTCTTCTTATGTGTAATGAACTGCTTGTGTACATCCCCTTCCTTCATAGCTTTTGTCGGATTCAATATGATCCCACTTTGTTCCCTCAGCATTTGGCTAAACGACACATGTTTTCTTTCAGTGTGGCTTTCCATATGCTTACCCACGACAATATGATCATCTCGCAAAATCAGCTTCCTGCTTAGTATGTCTCCAATTGATATTGATGATCGAAAGACTGGGACTGATTTGTCATTGACATTGTCTGCTTCGTTGTCATCAACCAGCCGAGGGTTCCCATGACTAGTGAGAGATGACTGAGGATTTCTGAACTTAGATTTGACTGAGGTACTATTCCCCGAGTAATGCAATTGAGTGTGTTCAGATCTCTCCCTGTAGAAACCATCTTGTTCAATAAGACGACTTCTTTGAGTACCATCTTCGTTGTCCAAAGCCTCTTCTAGAGTACTCCTGTTGTGTCTAATTTCTTTGGTAGTTTCCTCCATCTTCTTTGTAATAGACACCTCAGATTGGTTTGCTTCATTAGTTCTGTGCATAGTGTTTGTGTCTACAAATTTTGTTTTGCATAGCTGTTCAGCTTGCTGTGCTCTTCGGGCAAGAGCATAATATTCTTCATATGAAATTGTGATTCCCTCAGTTGTGTGCTGAACAACAGCTGAAGAATTCTTTCCATTTAGTAAAGCCTTTCGTTCCGCAAAAGCAATTGCTTCAACAGCTTTAGCTGCTTCTTCCATCTTTTTGGCTGCATGTAACCTCATTTCAGCCATTCTAATACTCGCCTTTGTTCGTTCAATCTCTGACATCGCCTTCATCACCTCGTACCTTGAAGCTTCTGCCATTTTCTTGAATTGCTCTGCTTCAAAGCTCAACTGCTGGAGCTCTTTGTTCATAATGTTGTTTTCCTCAATGGAGAATCCTGCTGCTGAATTAAGGGATTTCATCTGACTGCTTCTGTCAAGAATTACCTTTTCTTTCTTCATTTTCTTATTCAGAGTCTCAACAGAAGATCTAATCACAGTAAGGTCTGTCGACATCTTGTTAAGGTCTAATTTTGCTCGGTTTAATTCCATTAGTACATGCCCTGGGGACTGAAGAGGACATAGACTTAAGTTTTCTGCTGACAGCTCATTAAGGTTTGGAATTCCGCTCTCCGGATGTAAACCGGGACTGGACACAAACTCAGACACTTGTTGCATCAAATTTACTTTTAATCCTTGTACAAATCTTTTAGCTTCTTCAACTTCTCTCAAGACATTGAGGGCTTCCTGTTCCTTCACAATCAAATCTTTCTCAAATTTCACTGCTTGTTCCTCCATTTTGCCCACGTCTACGACTTCCAAATCATGCTGTCAACATTAACACCGAATTGCTAGTATCCAATTATGTATTTATCATTAAAAACAAAATTCATTTATGAAATGTATGTAAAATGATAAAGCAACGATATTTATCATCCACAAGATGACAGATTATGAGCAAGCCAAACATTTGTCCCCAGAGGCAAACTCAGGATTTGAAAACTCCGGATACACCAATATTAAGCTAAAAAAGAGGTTCTACTACATGGGATAAAACCCTGGTTGTGTGGGCGGATCGTACAAAGCACCATTTTATGCTTTCTATAGGGCACTATTAATTATATTTAGTTTCTCAAGACATGATTTTTTCCAAAGTTAACGGTCACATAAACATGTGGGTCTGCCTCTGTCTGACCCGAGCACTATACAACCATCTCAAGTGCTGCTAAAGTGTGCAACGTAGCATACAGATTATTATGTATCACTGTCTATGCAAATTTGGGAACAAGAAGATTAATACGATTCAGATTTCATTTTCATGTTAATCACTTAGGATGGAACAGCAGAGCAAAAAATAGGATGTGATGTACACAAAATAGTACTAGTAACTTAAGCAGTAGACTAGTAGTTGTTTAAGCATCACCCTGCCCCAATTGCCATCCCTGAAGGCATTACTCCTGCTAGAGTAGGCGTTTGCAACACAGTGTTTCGACACATTACAAAGAAACACTCATATCATATGAGACTTACTAACTCATGGAAAATCAAGAATCAGGCGTTAAGCTGTTCAAGTTTGAGCCAAATGTTTCCCAAAACAACTGAGAGTATTTCTAATCATAAGAATACTGTAGAAATTCCCCAAAAAGAAGGGTAGGATTTAGGCTTACGTCCGGAGGTGGTAAACGGAGCAAGTGCTGAGGAATCCAAGGGCCACTGCCCCCAAAATGATCGACAGCCTCCTTCACTGACTCGAAAGGTGGAGATGTATCAATTTCCACTCTTGGATTCATTATTTTCTTAGTTTCAGCCATATAGCACCTCTAATAAACAGAGCACGTATTTAAGACAAACGGTACCACAGCAGCAGGGTGCACTCTTACCCCGCAATATATATACTCACACAATGCTCCTCCATTCCAAAATACAATTAATATTTTTAAATTATATTGATCCGACAAAAATTATAATTTATAAGTAACATTTTTTCTATAATTTTGATTGGAAGATTAGTTAAATTCACTCTTTAGAAGCAAAACATAACAACTAATTTGCAGCGAATACTTTCTTTGACTAGACATAAAATTTAAGCTAGCGTTTGATCATAGATTTTCAAATATTTTTGGCAAATATTATTTGGGTGAAAATTTGAGTGAAATTTCACCATGTGTTTGGCCATACTATTTGGAAAACATATTTCACTTTTTTAGAAAAATATGATTTATACCCATAAGTTTTAAAAACTATCAAAACTAACCATACGTTTGTATTACAAGTCAATTGGATCTTCGTTGCAACAAATAACAAGTAGTGTCCATTACACTGGAGCAATGTGGTAGTTTGGAGTGAGTGCAACAAGCATTATTCCATACATCGTGAAGTAGACAAAACACATGACTTTGTTACCCTGAGCAATCGTTCATCATTTTCATCAACAATCATATCATCACTTTCATAATCACTATTTTGGTGTTCACGTAGAAAATTATGTAATACAACACAAACAACTACTATAGAGGGTGTTTTTGTAAAAGATAAAAGTTTGGTATAAAATTTTAATTTTTAAAAGATCCCAAATAATGAGATTTGGCCCAAATACTAGAAAAAACTAGTATTTGGGAATTTGGGATATTTGCCAAAAATATTTGCCAAATAATGGTAAATTGTATGAACAAACACTATTTACCAAATTTCCCCCCAAATACTACTTGGAAAATCTATGGCCAAACGGGTCCTAAGAAAGAAGGAAAAACTTTAAAATCTATAATCTAAAATAAGTCAATAATTATGTAACTATAAATTAAAAAAACGGAGAAATTTAAAATTAAAATTGATACTTTATTAACTACTATAAAAGGTATCATTTTTTTTTTCTAGCAGACTGAAAAAGAAGTAAATTGCGACAGGAGTAGGGGACAGGGGTGTTAATAGCTTAGACTTAATACTCATTAGGTTCATTTTATGTCACTATTTAATTTTTAAGACTGTCAATCGTTTAAGAACGAAACTAATAATTCAGGTCAAATTTAAGAGTGTTTTTAAATACTTGTCTCTAAAATAAATAAGGTAGTTGACTATGAGTCATTTAAGTTGGCCTTGGTTACACAAAATGTAATGATATTTGGAGTGAATTTGAGATGTTAATGATTATATTGAGGGGTAGTGATGGCGATGATGATGTCGGATGGTGAAAAATGGGACCATGAAGCTAAAATAGTTTACAGAGCACAAACCAATATAACCCAAACGTGTTCAGTGAGAGCATGTATATATATTTCTATATGTGTGAGTGCAGATGAATAAAGTAAATAAAGAATAGGGGAAAGTGGTCGGTAGTACATCATCTCTCATTACGAAATTACTGTCAAAAGTTAAAGAAAAGGAGTTTTTTCTTCTTCTTTTTTTTTTTTTTCACTTTCTTCCTTCTATATAATGGTATACTAAGGACCACAGGAAAGATCCCTTATATCTTTAATTTTTTCTTATTCATGTGAGAAATGGTTATTGTTGAGGTTAATTAATACATCCACTTATTTATAAAAGGGATAATAGTCTTTTAACTTGGCTTCAGCTGACATATATGTCCTTCAATTTTGGGTGTGTACAAGTAGATACTTAAACTTGTATAAAATTGAATAAGTAGACACACGCATCTTACGTGACATCATACATGTAGGGCGCCACATAGGACACAAAATTACCATGTAGGACGCCACATAGGATAAGTGTGTCTATTTGTTCAATTTTATATAAATTTAATTGTCTACTTGTGCACATTCAAAGTTAGAGAGTGTAATATCAACTAAAGTCAAGTTAAAGATCTTATTTATGTATTATGCCTTCATAAAATGTCTTGAAACAATCTACTTTACCAATATTCATATTCATGGTCTACTCAAGTTGGAAAGAAATTCATTTACAATAGCTTATATAACCAATACATCAAAACAATCTAAAAGATATATTTATATATAAGTTTTAAAAGGTGGGACATGAGGCGAGATATTTTACGCAACATGGAACAATGCGTAAGCCATGAGACACTGGTGTAATTTTCATGGATCTACGGAACATATATTTATATCATTAATTTTATAATTTTATTACTAAGAAAATAAATAATAACACTTCACGTGCCTATTTTTGAATTAAGACTCTGAATTCATTTCTCTTTGTTTATTAAGATTAGACAAACTAGTAGTAGTATGTATTTGAGAATTCTTTTCTCATGTTTATGATGATCAATATGGTCTCTTTCTATAATCCCTACCTATATGATATGGCTATGTTTGAAAAGGAAGAATGGGGGAGTAGGCCTTAGGTTACCAACGAGGATTATAGTGGAGTGTTAAGTACTTCTTCATTCTTAATCATATGTCTTAAGTTTGAATCCCCTTGAATATGGAGTCATCTTTATTAGAGAACGCTCTACCCATCAATATGGAACTTGCCAGTGCAAGTTTAAATTTAATCGGTCTTCAATATGAATACTAAACACCGGGTGAAAATTCTAAAAAAAGGCCTTGGGTCAAATGTAGAGGTTCCTTGAAGGTCCTCTATCACTTTTCTACGTATATATTATTTGTTCATTTATGTGGAGGTAGGATTCTTTAACGGAGGTAGGTAGAGAGAAATAAATGAGATATATTTTGGTCTTGCCATGCTCATAAAGCTATTCTCTCCGCTTTGAGAAGGCATTCGCCACTAGTAAAGTTTTTAATTTCATATTTGGTGTCTGATATTCATATTGGAGTCTAATTAAATTCGAATTCACGTTGAAAAGTCTCACATTGTAAGGGTAACACACTTCCTAACAAAGATAATTCTGTATCCAGAAAGACTCGATCCAACGTCTCTAGTTAAAAATGAAAAAGTACATACTACTCTATCACAACCGTGATCAATTCATCAGTCGACACTAGCAAAGATTGATTTGACTAAAGAGAAAAAGTGTAGATAGAGAGAAAGCATTATTCATTAAAGCAGAAAACAAAAAGCAGAGGACACACGGAATTTCACTTTGCTATTCCACCTTCCATGCATTATTGATGGGCACGCAATTGATTGCCAAAGAAATTTTCCGCAATTAGAGGGCCTTTAAACATTCTTTTTAATTAAACTTTTATCACCTTTTTACCTCATCCTCATACTTGCTAAATCCAATTGTCTACTTTCTCAAGCAATGGAATCTCATTTTCAGAAGAATTTTGTTGAATATCTTTTTTTCTATTTTATAATCCCTGCCGTACGTCCACAATAAAATGATTTTTTAACCTCTCAGATTCGATCTATAACAAGTGATTTTTTTTTATCATAAGAGAGATATTAGCATAGATTTTGTTATTCGATCCCAAAGTTTCTATTAGTATTAGATTAGCCATAACTTTCTTAAAGAGTATTAATAACTATTCCCTCCGTAATTTTATTTTAGTTATTATGTTGGGTTTTTTCGAAAGTTAATTTAACTAACTTTCAAAGTTAAATTAGATTACATTAATTTGATATTTTAAATAAAAAATTATTTATTAAAAAACTATATGAAAAATATTATAAGATGCAATTTTTTTCATAGCAATATGATAAAAAAAATTACATCTTAAAATATTAGTCGAAGTTCATATGATCTTTTGACCAAACTAAGCCATTATTTAAAACAATTTATCAAAATAATACGTTTTTTTAAGATTTTTACAAAACTAGTATAAATGCATTTCACAATTACGTTTTAGGGTATATTTTATTTTTTTAAAATCAATTATGTGCTGACGACGTTAAGTTGAGAAACATTACTGTGAATAACGTTTTACGCTAAAAACGTTACTATGATAATGTTTTATAATACATTACTGTGAGTCACATTCTACACCTAAATGTTACTGTGAGTAACGTTTCTTAAGAATCCAATCACGTGACATTGAATCCTGCAAATTTAGAATTGAATCCAACAATTATAGCTATAGTTTGTAAGAGACATCTATATTTTTATGAATTTTAGTGTAATAATTTGATATGATAAAAAAAATTTCTATCATATACACAAATTATCTCCCAGTAATTGAAGAAATAACCTTTAGAGTACAAATTATTAATATACCCCCTCTTTCCCAATTTATGCTACGCATCATTTTTCGAGAGTCAAACAATTTAAGTTTGATCGAGAATTTGCTCATGGAATCTTCAATCTTTTAAAAAATGAAATTTATATATTTGTAAACTATGTAAAAAATACTATAAGTCACAATTATTGACAATTCAAATTATTTAAAAAATATGTGAAAAATTTGTGGTCAAACATAAACTTATTTGAATCTCGAAATCCGAAATGTGTCACATAAATTGAGACAGAGGGAATATATACTTTGCAGGATTCGATGTCCCTTGATTGGATTCTTAAGAAATGTTACCATGAGTTACATTTTAGGTGTAAAACAAGACTCTCAGTAACGTATTATAAAATGTTACTCGTAGTAACGTTGTTAGCGTAAAACGTTACTCATAGTAACGTTTCTCAACTTAACACCGTTAGCAAACAATTGAATTTTTTAAAAATAAATTATACCCTAAAACGTTACTATTAAATACGTTAATACTAGTTTTGTAAAAAATTTAAAAAACGTATTATTTTGGTGAATCGCTTTAAATAATTGCTTAATTTGGTAAAAAAATTAAAGTTCATATAGTTTGACTCTAAAAAAAAAAACTATGACAACAAAAAAAGAACGGAGGGAGTACTTTCGCAGTGTCATTTCCTCTTTAGTCAACTTTGATTTTTTTTTACAATTTTTAAAAATCTTTAGTTATTTATTTATTCTAGTTTTGGACTATTTAAATTTTACGCATAAATTAAAATAAAGAGAGTAATACCTGAACGAACAAATAATTTTCTTTTGGTCAAACCCTTTCATTAATTAATTCCAATGATCAATTACTTCTATAAAGAGTTTATCATATAACACTACAGGAAAAGTGTGAATTACATGGGGATTTTCCTAGGGATTAGTATGAAAATCGCAGGAAACTTATTTTCCTGCAAATTTTCATACTAATCCCCAAAAAAATCCACATGTAATTTACCCTTTTCCTGTAGTGTCAGTCTTGCATTTAATTGATGTACAGCTGTTTCTGTTTAATACATGAAAAAGGATATTAACATGAAAGGAACAAAGAATTAGTAAGAAAAATATCAATAAATAAGGAAAGCTAATAAGAGGGAGATATGGTTATTCATACCAAGGAAAAACAATTAAAGAACTAGGAGGATTTGCAGAATAGAAATATGAAATATTTCTAATAGATCCCCTCATGGTCTATTGGAGACATTAATCTTGGACAAAAATTGTTCAAAGTCATGGTGGGAAAGAGGCTCGATTAGTTAGTCAACAAGCTAATACTTTATTAAAATGTGAGTCATTCGAACAACGGCGTATCCAGATTTCAAAAGGATGGGTATATTATTTCAAAAAAATGCATCTAAGATATAAATTTGGTCGGTTTGACCTTTAGGTTCGTAATATGAACCGTTAAATTTTAAAAATTATAGGTTCAAAATACATAATATTGCTAGTTTTAAATTTTAATATACACATTTGATTTGATTATATAATTTTTTTTTAGGAATTTTCAATATAACACTCTTGAACTTTGAAATTTTTAAAGCAAAAAAATAAATAAAAGAAAAATTAGTTGAAACGTCAAAAGTGTTACCAATAACCACGAGGTGTTACTAAAAAAAACAATATAGATATAAGATTTAAGTTTCTATCCCCGCTTAGAGAGGTGCACCCAATCATCATCGTATTTTTATATTGTACTTTGAATGTGGGGTCACCATTTATATTTTAATATTTTTTTAAAAATATAACACTACTATATATGATCTAGACAGGAGAGCATGAGTTCACGTAAACCCACAGAACCCCCTTTAAATACGCCTATGCATTCGAAGTTGACCCCATTAAATCATACGAAGAATAAAGAGATAATCAATTTTCAAGTGCTCCATTCGTGAATAAAAGGCTGAATTTATAAAAAGATAATTTGCACATAAATTATCATAATGCATCACTAGTAGTCCAGAAAGAGAATGATAATTTTTCTTTTCCGAACCCAACACAATTCAGCAACAGTAAAAGCGTTTGATCTTAACTAGTGTCGATAATTTAGGCTCAATTTTTGCAAACCCATTAAATAGGGGTTGAATGAGTGAGTTTTAAATAGGGAAAATTACACCAATTTGACACGCTATACCATTTGTTTATCATTTTTCTGGCCCAACTTTACAAAATTACCTAAAATGGCCCAATTTGAACAAAATAACCATGTTTGATGTAATTAATCTTTTTTTTCTTTGGAAAGACAGATATAGATTCAGGTTTTGGGCTTAAAATACCCAAAAGAGAAACTTTTTGTTGTTTACATTTTTTGTTGCTCTTTTTAATTTTCTAATTATTTCACTTTGCGGAAGAAATGAATATTTATGTTGTTTTATTATTATTTTTATTTACTAAGGTGAAAATGCATGATAGTTAAATAAATATTGATATGCATGACCATTTTTTTACATCTTTTATTTCTTTCTTTTTTGTACTATTAAAAAAGCTTTTTTGTTATCTAAATTTTTTGTGGCCCTTTTTAAATCTTTTTTCCTTTTCTAATTGTTTCACTTCTTTTGTCGAAAAATGAATATTTACGCCATTTTATTATTTTTTATTCTATTTATTAAGGTGGGTGAGAAAATGTGAGCTTATGAGCTCACTATTGCAGTGATGTATCTGGACATAATTCAAAGAAAAGGGAGAGAAGAAAATATCATTGATCTGGAAGAAGAATTATGTACAATTGAGGCATTACACTGGCTTATATAGCCTGAAAATCTGACTGTCTACTTGACACATTAATCGAGATAACTAACTAGTAAAGCATCAATTAAATACACTTAACTAATTAACTAACATTATGGACTGTACTGTAGCTCATAACTAACTAATACAGTGTAACAGACTATTATATTTGAACACACCCTCTCAAGCTGAAGGGTGCAAAATATTAAGCACACCAAGCTTGCCCAAAAGATATGAATGCTGAGCTTGACTTAACCCTTTCTTTAGTAGGTCTGCAAGCTGTTGCTGAGTATGAACATAGACAATGTCAGTGTCAGTGTCAGTGTCAATGACTCCTGCTTTGATGTTGTCTCTGATGAAGTGGTAGTCAATTTCAATATGTTTTGTTCTTTCATGGAAGACTAGATTTGCTGCTAGTTGTACGGCTAATTTGCTATCACTAAACATAGTAATAGGCATTTGAATGTGCACACCTGGTTCAGTAAACCATCCTAACAACCAAGTGACTTCAGACACATCTGAGGCCATGCATCTATATTCAGCTTCAACTGAGCTTCTGGAAACAGTCTATTGTTTCTTTGATTTCCATGACACCAATGATTCTCCAAACTTAACTATATACCATGTAATAGACCTCCTAGTATTTGGGGAAACAACCCAATTAGAATCACACCAATATGACAAAATGGTAGCAGGTTTAGATTATAGCCAGACTCCTTGACCAACTGTACCCTTTAGGTATTTAATCACTCTAATTGCTGCTTCCTAATGTGACTTCTTAGGGGACTGCATGAACTGACTTAAAGTTTGCACTGTATAGATGATGTCTGGTCTGGCGATGGTGGCATACAATAGCTCCCAACCACTCTTTGATAGGCTATAATGTCTTGAAGAACTTCATCTCCAGTACAATACCAGGTTTAGATTATAGCCAGACTCCTTGACCAACTGTACCCTTTAGGTATTTAATCACTCTAATTGCTGCTTCCTAATGTGACTTCTTAGGGGACTGCATGAACTGACTTAAAGTTTGCACTGTATAGATGATGTCTGGTCTGGCGATGGTGGCATACAATAGCTCCCAACCACTCTTTGATAGGCTATAATGTCTTGAAGAACTTCATCTCCAGTACAATACCAGGTTTAGATTATAGCCAGACTCCTTGACCAACTGTACCCTTTAGGTATTTAATCACTCTAATTGCTGCTTCCTAATGTGACTTCTTAGGGGACTGCATGAACTGACTTAAAGTTTGCACTGTATAGATGATGTCTGGTCTGGCGATGGTGGCATACAATAGCTCCCAACCACTCTTTGATAGGCTATAATGTCTTGAAGAACTTCATCTCCAGTA